>JAHWFP010036194.1:0-16747 GCA_023313725.1 Lithobius niger
GGGGGCAAGTGGTCCAAAGAAAGTTTTACGTAGAGGCCAAGACTTAAGTTCGTCACGCCGCTGGTTCTAGCTGTATTTATTCTGATTACTTTTGCTCATCCTACTGGAAACTAGCACTACTGCCTCACCCCAACCCCCACTCCACAAACCCTTTTCAAAAAGAGAACAATTTCACAGCAGTTACGCAGTTAATAGGAGGGGGGGGGGAACTGCGGAAGAGTTAGGGAAGAAACTTGAGCTCCGCTAATTATCAGGAATCTCTACGTCAGTGGTTAGTAGTAATTGAGCCACGTATGCGAATTTTAGTCGCGTGGTTCTCTGTAAAGCCCGTTTTGTCTCAATTAAATGGGAGTACTATACTTCGCAACGTTGCAGTGCCTCCGTGTAATGCAAATTTTCTTTTGTAGGTGACTGCTGTACGTGCAAAGAAGGCGGATGCAAGTGTGCCGAAACGTGCATTTGCGTTACTTGCCGGCCCAAGGTGCTGGAGCGTTGCGAGTCCACAGGTAATTTA
Organism: Lithobius niger; assembly: GCA_023313725.1. NCBI lineage: Eukaryota > Metazoa > Arthropoda > Chilopoda > Lithobiomorpha > Lithobiidae > Lithobius > Lithobius niger. The sequence continues at coordinate 515 of JAHWFP010036194.1, forward strand.
CTTTTCTGCTTGATGCTTCAACATGTGTATTGCCCGTGTGAACTTAACATTAAAACTGCTGGGGATGGGAGCATCTTGGTGATTAATACTAATTAGTTAATGGTTCGTTCTACTCATCCGTTCAGCTGTAGTACTTTGAAGATGCGTGAACGTAATCGGAGAGCAGCAACTATGCGTTTAAAGGTACCTGTTATAATAAACTGGGAGGGCGTCCTGAAAATGACACAACGGCATAAAACAATTTAAAAGAATAAGCCAAAAACCACCATATCTCGGCGGCAGAACTGTGGCCGAAATGTGTTACCTGAACTGCTCGTTGAAATCCTGTTAAAATTGTGTTAGGCTTTTAAACATGTGATGACGTAGTCGCCTTTACCCCATGTTTTGAATTTTTTAATTCGTAAACCTGATGACTAAAATTTATTTTTATTTTCGAAAGGTTGTCTTACTTGACAGCACTGTTGGTTTTTCTTGAATTAAAACTGTCATAATTCGTAAGCTCTACGTTAGCAGTTTTTAGGCCATCGCCAGCGACCTTGGGTTGAAAACCATGTAGAAATTCTCAAAATGGGAGCCTTTTCTCCCCACAGTAATGCAACTTAAGGAATTTCGTAACCATTGCCAGGATATACTGTTTGTTCTCTTGTTTTTTAACGTTTTTTTTTATTTTCAGATAAAAACTCTGCCTGCGTCTGCACTGTCTGCAAATGCGCTAGAAGTATGGTTTCTGACGAAACTGAACCCAAGTCTCTTAGTGATGAGCTTAAAGAAGTGGCGCTCAAAGTAGCTAAATGCGACTGCAGTGGTAAGGATTTTGCAAGTTTGTACTACATATTTTTTAGGTAGAACGGCGAAGGTTAGTGCTGTCGTCGTAACCCATATCAGTTGAGCTGCATGCCTGAAATTGCTTGGCCTGTGACTAGGAAGGACCAGTGCTAGTTGATGCTGGCTAGCTTCGTCAGCAAGCATGGGATTTATTCAGATGCTATCATGACCTCCACCCACGTTTTTTAAGTTTCCGGGCTTGAAACCGGTTTCTCCTCTTGTACGATTTTGCTCAAAACTTTTTTTGGGAAATGCAATAGGGACCACTTCATTCCGAAAAAGTGGGTCCTATGTTTAGGAAATTTTTAAACACTTCACCTTTCGTTCAGTGTAGCCGTGGTGTAATGTGCTGACTACCTCAAATTTGGCTAAAAGCAGTAGAACTCTGGATTTATGGATCAAACTTGCAATAGTCCGTAATTCCTAATTAAAAAAAAAAAACCCGTTACTACCACTCAGAACCATGAAGAGACGACTGCAAATAACCTTTGCACAAGAGTTTTTAAGATTCGGTACTGTTTGGGGATTTTTCAATTTTTGCACTACATACACATACGGTGAAATCTAGACTTGGGGTTTCGTCCACAAATTAGTAATATTACGTTAGTAATTACACACACCACCCAGTGACATAAATAACCGGCCCCATAAAACTAGCCACATGCCTCCTTTATTGGAGCGCAGCTCCGCTATAAAGACTCTAATGTAATTTTGGGACTATCCAAGCCACACTTTGCATGCAGTAGCACGGGAGGCTACACAAAGTTTATCAAAAAGAAAATCCGGAATCTGACATGGGGTTGACTAACCATCAGGGTGACAAAATGACCAAGAGCCAAAATCCAAACAACGGGACTGCGAAGCCTTTTCAATTGTTAAAGGCATCGATTGCTAGATTTTGATTGTTAAATTCTCTTCTGGCCTCCCTAGCAGACCTGTCTGTTAATTGTAAGCAACTATCTACCCCGAAACAACTTGAGGATTCCCGCCGTATCAAACACCAAGGTCTTTCTCCAAGCTAATCCCACCGAGTAATAGTTCGAAGATTAATACTGAAGTATATGGAAATTGCTTACGGCGCAATTTTCAATTTTAGTCGGTGGGATTAGGTAGGTGAAAGAGCTTGGCGTTTGATATCACGACTTCACCCGGCCGAAAAGCTTGGCGCGAATCCTTAACAAGTTTTGAGGTAAGATATCAGTTTGGTCCAAATTTTAAATCCACTTTCGTAGCAATTATGAAATGGAAACGCCAATCTACGTTTTCTAGTCTATTGTTTTTTGGCTTTTCCGTTTAGATTTTTTATTTTGGCTAGTAAAAGACCAATGCGCTATGCTCGGATATGTTTTATCAGTATGTTATCGTTTTATCTTGGCGGGCGACACACTAGCGTCTCTTGAAAAGAATATTGTAAAAGCTGGCCCGATCCCGATTCGGAATACCTCTCGTAATTCTTTTCCGACTTGCAATATCGTAGAATCTGCATCGGTATACAAATTCCAGAGATGGTAATAAACCAAATTGTCAGATACTTTACATTTCGTCGACCGATTTTGACGTTGGTCCAAACCCTAAGCACCTGTCTCTTATTGTTCACAAATTACCAAGCAAATTTCTAAATGTTATGGGGATTTGGTAATCTGATAAGCGATACTGGCAGATACCAAATCCCTGTCAGTACAAAAAAGGTGATCAGCCCAGCCTTTTAAATGTCATGTTTGAGGTTAAATCCCAATGAACCCGAAATTCAAATTGTGGAAAATGTAAAAGCAAGGTGCAGGAATAAAGAAAAACTAGTTAAAGGGAAGAGTGTCCACATTCACAGGAATAACGTTTTCATGATACTCTCCAGCTAGGTAGCTACCTACCTTGGCCTCCTTTGCCTGGTGGAATGATGTCACTACTTTCAAAAGCCGATCCTTTTTAGCCAAACAACCAAACCGCAAAGAAAGCGGAGCCTGCTCCATATGTTACTGAATGTAAGCAACGTCCGGCGCATGCCGATTTTGGCCCTGATCCGAGCACTGCATTTTTCCTGCGTTTAGTAAATCTTGGGAGTGAAAATGGGGACCACTTTTCTGGATCCAAAATGCTATTCGAATGATGTTTTCCGAATAGCTCGGCTCACGGAGTGCACGGACCTGCTTCCAAAAAAGTGGGTCTTAATTGACATTTTTCAAATTTTATCCATTTGAACATAACTTTTAGCGTACTGGTTCGTATTTTGGTACTAGGGTAATAAAACCGAGGATGCCGGCACATTGGGGTACTTGAGTACGATTCCCCCGCCCCCTTTTTGGATGATCTTTTGGTAGATAAATTTACTACGCCCTTCACCCCCCCCCCCGCCTCATTCCTATTCCCAGGTCCGTGCGTACCCTGTGAAACCTTAAAATAGTCTCCAGTCTTTAAAACAAAGACTTTTCGAGGATTGCAATAATTCAAGATTCCAACCTCAAGGACAGTGATTTACTGTTTTCTGTTCACACCTAATTTTTAGTACTATGGATTTGTCGCAAATAGTGCTTGCCTTTATTTACATCTTGCATTAAATGTGCCCTTTTTTTGTGCTGGTTAGCCTTCTCATTTGTGCTCTCGCCCTTATTTTTCCCAATGGTACCCCCTCGAAGTCTGCGAGTGCCAGTGAATGAAAACGAGCAATTGGAGTTACCGTTCTTTCAACTTAGTTTAAGGATTCACATGTAAACTTGGCCAAACTATTTCATACGGGGAGAGGGGTGTGACTGCTATGTTTACAACATTCGTTGGCTAAGTCTTACAGGAATGGCCACATGGAGGCACGTAAAGACAGGCGGTGAGCATTGGGTCCTCGCCTTTGGGATGGAAGATCGCTGTTCTAGTGCTTGGTGAACGACGGGGTGTACCTTTTAGGCTTGTGAAAGATTAGCACGTCATGATCTAGCAGTTCTTGCATTTCTCAGTTTCATTCACTGGTGCCGCTGACTTTCAAGGGGAAGGAGCACCATTGGAAAAAAATGAGGTAAAAAAGAGATCCAGGCAAACCAGCACAAAAGAGAACTGCAGAGCAACATTCTGAATGGCTGTAAAGAAAGCACCCCCCCCCCCCGTTTTTGGAATTCCCAATGCGCGAGCATCCTTGGTTTCATTCACCATGTCATTATTATCCTAGTGCTAATAAATCCGTTTTCAAAAACTTTTCCCAAAACTATGGACTTAAAAGCTCCACTTTTTCGCCTCATTAAGGATGAAAAACAGTTGGGCTAGACAGAACTAGATAGCGGCAAATGGCTATATTGTAGATATTGCAGCCTGTCATTTGGTACCAATCCCCCCCTTTAATTCAGAACAGCTCTTCTCTCGACTAACCAACATCGGTAAATAGACCGTTCGACAATGATGCTTTACCGTACGCCTGTTGAAGTTTTGGTATAGAACAATGCACCGAAAGCCCCTGCTCCATGACTATGTGGAACAATTTAACTGGAGAAATCCAAGCGGAAAAGCCAGGATCTTTGGCATGCCGCAACCATGGGCATTCGTACAATAGTCTGCCGGCGCTAATGCGCCTGTAAGAATGCCTGCCGTTGTCGGGTATTATCCGAACTTAACCAAAGGTCGAAAAATAGGGCCCACCTTTTCTGCCGCTTACACTTTTTCAAAAGGGGTTTTTAGCTTTTTTACGTAACTGAAGTGAAGCAAAACTTGATGCAGACACTAGTTTCAACTTGTACAACTTTTTGTCTTGGTGCCGTCTTTGTGGCATCGTCCACGGGGCGGATGCCTTTTTTTTTTGTGGGGGGGGGGGGGGGTGTGATCGACCGAAGGACAAGCCCGGGATTCTGTTGGAAATTGCTAAAACTCGCAAGGATCCAAAATAGCCCTCAAGTCTCCACCGCTGGCCGTGTCAGCAGGCACTTCGCCAAGGTCCAGGCCACATTGACCAGAACTAAATTTTTGCTTCAAATAAGGGTGCCTTTGCTTGTTTCATGTGATACAGTACTTATCCATACGTTACTTTCAGGAACAGCGACTATCGTATGTGTTGCTTGTAAGAAAGGCACCACTTCTGATGGACCAACTTCTCTAGAGGGAACTGCCGAAATCCTAAAGGATGAAGCCGGAAACTCCTGTGAATGCAAAGGTAATTTTTATTTTCTATCAATATTCTTTAAACCACCTCGGTTAACTCGACCCATATCTTGGCCACCAGGGCTCCCACAACGGGGGGAGGGGGGGCTGGAGGAGCGATAACAGAATGAAGTCGTGGGAAGGGGAGCGGGTCCCCAAAAGTGTTACTCGTCGTTTATAAAAAGCTACTATTATCTCCAATAACCTAATTTTGGTCAGGTAAACATGGATTTTTAAGTGTTGGTACTTCAATTTCTTTGTGCTGATAATGATTTATGAAATTAAGATGGGATAGATTTGCGTGTGGTACATTTTTTCATTTAATAAATCCGCTTCGGCTCTCCCTAATAAGTGTGCAGTCTCTGGTCACATTTTTTGTCCAGTTGGCCACTTCACTATAATTATCATGCGGGTTTGGAAGACTTAATTTTGCTGTTTATCTCGGAATCTACAGGGTGGTCCACAAACTGACTACCCATCATTCATGAGTTCAACTTGTTAGCACCCCTCAACCAGGACAAATCAAACACATAAGATTTGGCCTTTTCTGGTTCTGAGGGGTGCTAACTAGAGTCGTGACTTAAATGTTGGGTCGTCAGGTTTTGTTTTTTTTTTTTTTGGACCACCCTGTACATTTCCCCTCCTGGCTTTCAGTCCCTGTACGTGTGCTTTACTATTTATATAATTTTTGTAGAATCTGGATCTTGCACCTGCGAGGTTTGCAAGTGTGCGGACTGCAAATGTACCCGATGCCCAGGAAAAACCCGATGAAGTTTAAGGCTATCTGCTAACCGATCAAATTGGTAAGTAAATGTCTTAGTATTTTATTTCCAACATTCCTCTTATGCGACTCTAGATCTATACCTTATGGTACGCTTCTTTGTCTTCAACGCGAACTGTTTTGTTTTGCAGAGCTTCCTTCAAGCACGGCTGGCTACGTGCAGTCTGTAAATTGGGTATAAAAGGTTATCCGTTTTAACTAAGCTTAATGTAAAACATTTTTTAATCTGTATTGTGAAATTGTATTATATAGTAATAAAACTACTTGACTGACTTGTATTTTAAATGTAGCAAGTTGTACCTGATTTTCAAGCTGCCCCTTCAATCACGGAAAGGTTACTGGAGAGGTCAGAGTTACACGAAATTTCTCATTAAGCGCAGTGAATTTTCCTTACTTTTTACTCGCCAACAGTTTATTACAAAAACTAGTGGGGTTTCAGTTTTTTTTAGGGAGGGCAACCGCCAGAAAAACTTTTTAGCTTGTTTTATACAAGGTGGTCCAAAAGTCGTGCCTACCTGAATATATCCTAAATGGTGTCAAATATCCTGAAAACAAATTTATCCTGAAAACAAATTTATAGTAATGAATAAACGGCCCGGGGATTCAGATGAGTGTAAAGACGATAACCTTGAAGACCTCCAAGGTCATCGCATTGCTAACTTCTAAAGGTAAGCACCGTAGACCATCAGTGCAAATTTGAAAGTTGTAGGTAATCATTAAACAGAATGGAAATCCATGTAGAAACGCCAGAGTTATGTGCAAAATACCCTTTTAGCACAAACTTCACTGCAAGAGCTACTTGTCAAGCAGTGAAGCAAATAGAAAGGTAAAAGGCAGTAACCAGCTAGCATCTCCGGTCTGTACAGTTATCCCAACGCTGTTTTATTTCATGTTTGTTGTTTTACGGCTATTAGCCAGTTTTGTGTATTTCATTGCGTGAAATTTGAACATGGTTTGTCACCATTTTATTGTTCAGAACCAACGGGTGTGGTATGTGGTCAGACATGTTATTAGTGGGTTCTAAACAAATAACATGGGCGTACATAACTACGAACTTGTAAATAAGTTAATTGTAAATAACTTTGTAAAACAGCTGCAAACTTGCAACTTGAAGGCTGTTTTCGTAACCTCTACGAGTCAGAAATGGAGCAGTTATCTTGGCCGCGGGGGGGGGGACCCAACTTGGACCATCACGTTTTGTGTGGAATACAAATAAGATGGAAATCAATCAAGGTGCTCGAAATGGTGTCCCATCTCATTGCGACATGCTTGTGCCCGTGACGTTGTGGAATGTAGTACCCGTTCGAATGTTGCTGCTGGGATGGCTCTACATGTTGCACGTATCCGTTCCTTTAGGTCTTCAGCTTTTGTGGGGGTTTCATACACTTGGGCTTTAAACGTGGCCCCACAGGAAAAAGTCCAGCGGAGTTAAATCTGGTGATCAGCAGGCCAAGCCATTGGGCCAGCTCGACCGATCCACTGTCCTGGGAACAAAGCGTCCAACCGCTGTCGCATAGCTCTACGGAAATGGGGTGGTGCTCCATCAAGTTGGTACCAAATTGCCCACACCGTCGCTAGTGGCAGGTTGTCCATAACGTCAGTTACAACGTCATCTACAATGAATTCAAGGTAGCGTTCCCCATTTAGAGTTCCATCGTAGAATACTGGGCCAATGATGTGGCCATTTAGGATCCCACACCAGACATTAAACCGCCATTGTTCCTGATGTCGGGCTTCTCGCAACCAGTGAGGATTCTCGTCTGCCCAGTAGTGCACATTGTTCGTATTCACGATGCCATCCCGTGCGAATTGCGCCTCGGGCTTCTCGCAACCAGTGAGGATTCTCGTCTGCCCAGTAGTGCACATTGTTCGTATTCACGATGCCATCCCGTGCGAATTGCGCCTCGTCCGTCCAAAATAATGATTGAAAAATAAAGGGTCAGCAGTAGTTCTTCCCAAGAACCAATCGCAGTACTGCAGATGGGGGTCATAATCTGTTGCTCGCATCGCTGAAGATGAACATGGTATGGATGGAAACTGTTCCTCTTCAGGACACGTAGACAGACTGATGTCAAGTGCCCTTCCAACTGCGCGACTACTGGTATGCGGGTTTTCGGCTACTGTTGCGAGAACCATCACACTATTGTCTGTTGCAGTTCGAAGCCGACCTGTTCGAGGACTGGCTACAATGCTGCCCGTTTGCAGGAAACTAGCAAGTGTCCTGTTGAACGTTCGTATTGTTGGATTCCTTTGAGGATGCCGTTCTGCATAAATTCGAAGAGCTTCACGAACATTTTCGTGGCCCAAACCATAGCGCATGATCATGTCCACGAGTTCTGCATTGGCGTAGGCTGCCATCTGAAATTAGTGTTCTGTGTATCTGGCTGAAATTTGCTAAAGTGCAGTTAATTATTTACTCATGAGTAGTTGAATTACTAACTGAGTAGTTTAATTATGGCTGAAGTGTAGTTCTTATTTCTTAATCAGCCGTAGGGATGGGTCATTATTAATGGCGACCGGGGGTGGTGGGGGGGGGGTGGCGGGGCATTGGCCTGGATTGACTTCGGGACCGACAGACTTTTTTTTTTTTTTTTTTTTTTTTTTTTTTTTTTTTTTTTTTGACCAGCTCCCTATTAACTCTAGATACAAAACAAAACTCTGTTCCTTTTCATTCCCCAGGAAATACGTATAAAAAAGAGGGAAGGTTTCGTATTCCTTCTTAGGCTATCCATCGATGATATCTGTAGTCAACTCTAATTAGTAGATGTGAAAAATGTGCCGTCAGTTTTTAAAGAAAGAATAAGGCTGATTACAAATAAAATGTTCCCAAAAACATTGAAAGAAGGAGCTTAACCTTTAATTTCCCCTCTAGTTTGTTTACATCTTCTCTAACTTCCATCCCTTTGCCAGAGACTAACACTTCATGACCCCTTACAAAGACTAGACGAAAGAACTCTCCCCCTTCCCCCCATTACAAAATGACTGCATGGTTCCAAATTGGGAGTAGTTGAATTCCGGCTGAGATGTGCTGCAGCTCAGTTTTCTTTTCGAGCTTCTCCAGCGGTGTGCTTCACTGCTTGACAAGTAGCTCTTGCAGTGAAGTTTATGTGCAAAAAGGGTATTTTCGCGTTTCTACATGGATTTCCATTCTGTTTCTTGGGTTGGCAGTTTTTAATGATTACCTACAACTTTCAAATTTGCACTGATGTTCTACGGTGCTTCCTTTAGGAGTTAGCAACGCGATGACCTTGATGGAGGTCTTCAAGGTCATCGTCTTTACACTCATCTGAATCCCCGCTGTTTACTCATTATTACTATAAACTTGTTTCAGGATATTTGACACCAGTTAGGATATATTCAGGTAGGCCCGACTTTTGGACCACCCAGTATTGCTGGACAGTTAGTTACACCGGTTTGCTGGTGAACTCGATAAATATTAAAAGGGTTAAAGTCAATAGCTACGTCATCTATCTGACTAGTTTTTTCCCTTAACCTCGATTTCTGCCACGGCTACCACTTGGTGAATTAAAACCATCGATGAATATAAAACATTTATCTAAAATTCTACATCGAAATGGTCTGTGTAGCTTATTGCTACTTAGACGCTCCCCGTCAGGGCGGGTTTTTGCGACCATGACAATTTTCTCGCTCACTAGCTTTTAAGGCGCATTTACGCAATGACAATTTTCTCGCTCACAAGTTTTTTCTTGATTGATTAATACTAAATCTGGTTGCTTCTCGCTTTCACCGGATAATGCGGCTTTCGAGTTGTATATGCCTAGTAACCATGGCAACAACGCGGTTGCAGCTCTTCTCCTCGTGCCTCGAAACACAACATACAATGCGTGCAATATGGCAGTGTCGATTTTGTGACGTAAACATTTCTGCTGCAGTAGAAAACTGCGGATTGATTCTAAATGGCTGCATTCGTTGGTTTTCGATTGGATAACTGCGAAATGGACGCCATGTTCAATTTTGAATTCTCGATACGAGCAGCTATTCTATCATCGTCTGATCAACTGCTAGCTGTTTGTGAGAATAGCACATTTTGGAAATAGCGTGAAATGATTATTGTAGGAATGTTTAAAGCTGAACTTTTGTCTTATTCGTATTGTTATTTATAATACATTATTACCGCATTCATTTAGTAGAAATGGGAAATCTTTAGTTAACTAGCAAATAGCGTTCGGCGAGCGAGAATGTCTCGTTTGGTCAACTAACGGCGGTTGCAGATCACAAAGTGCGATAATCGCTGAATGCGCGCCACAAGCGTGTCTGAATCCACGAAACTTTTCACACAGCGCGATTTGGCTCGGGGGACCTACCGACAAACGCAAAAACACGCCACTGCGTGTGAATGTACAGGATGGTCAATAAAAGTAGACGATAAAGAAACTTCATGAGATTTTCATGTTCTGACTGTCAGATGTTAAAACTTAATTTGTTGACATGACGTTAAAGTGTGCAGTTGTGATGACAGCCAGGAGTGTCTTGCGTTACAGCCCAAATATCCCTACGAATGCTTAAAACTTTTGATTTGTGAATAGATTTAGGGTTAAGTAGTTTGAAGACTTTCTTAGGTGGGCCCCCCCCCCCCCCATTAGCTGTGACGTTCTTGAGCTAGAGATCGTAGTCTTAATGACACCAGTGAACGTGGAGACTGCGTGAAATGTGAGACGAAGTCCACGTCTCACGCATCTCTCCATTCACTGGCGTACAAACTGTCACTAGACGACCTGAATGTTCTGTATTTTGGTTCAATAGTTCCAGTTCCCTTAAATTTATTTGCCACCCGTGCAGTAGTGTAGATCCCGTTGAAATGGTTTTAAACTTGTTTATGAACTTATGCAGCACCTTTGCATACTGTAATGGTTTAACAATGAAAATACGATGTTGGATTTTCATTGAACCGCCATCTTTGGAATTATGCTGGAGTGAAATCAATCTTATCAAAAACCCAAACTGGTAAAAGGGGCCAAGAGTTCCGAATAGTTCGGCCCTTCAAAGGAGTGATATCAAAAACTTTTACCAAGTTTTACCGATTAATAATTCTAAGGTCAAATGAAAACTAGAACAATGCTACCGAAAGAAGCAATGTTCAAGTTTTCGTTTAACGTCCAATTATTATTCGGTACGACTTTGTAGTTGGCATGTTGTGTTTATCACTCCTTTGAAGGTCGGAACTTGGCGGCCCCTATTACTCTTGTAATTGTGTATTGTATCAACTCCACTACCGTGCAGACGTGTAATAGAAGTGCCACGTCAACAAGAAATTGGTTTTTCAACAATTTGCTACTACCTTTTGCCTATGGGCTGAACCATTCTCAACTTAGCCACTGCTTTATAGGGGGTTGGTTTTAATTTTGTAATTTGTTTTGGTGTGTTTATCACTCCTTTTTAAGGGCCGAAACACTCGACTTGGCCTCTTAACCAGTTTTTGGCTTGTTTTGTTTTTGCAGTTTTATTTTTCGTGAATTGGACGTGAATACAATTTCTCTGCAAGTTTAGATTTGTGTATCTAGCCACGCGCACTATCCCTGTTACTCCCCCAGGCTCCAAACTATATAAAAGGTCCGCAGTTCGTATTGTACTGCACCCATTCGTTCAATTTCATAGCTGGAAGCCTTCTCGGTAACGATGAATAATCGCCCTATGGGATTTAACATAGGGATGAGTGGACTAGCTAGGTAGTAACATTTTCAACATTATTGAGGGTCAAATTTTGCATTGAAAGCAGCTTAGCTGGCATTCCTACAAGAGTCAATTTTTGTCAGGTGGGTCATTGCACTCGATTTCCAACACAATTTAAGCTTTTGTACCGCATTATTTTTTCGCAAGTACCTGAAATGTGGCCAACTATGCTTCAAGATATAAGACACTGACGCTATGGCGCCACGCTACAATGGTTTACAACCTCGACAATATAACTGATGTGATGATAACTTGGCACGACACACTAGCGTGTGTCTAGACACTACAGAAACAAAATTTGAAGCTTTCTTACATTTTATTGACCACCCTGAACCGGTACATTACCAATGTTTTTACCTGACCTGCAGCCGATTGCGGCTTTTTATTTTTTTTTATTTAGTCTGAGTGAGAGTTGGGACTTGGCCACTGGCAGCATGGTACAGACACAAACGCCAAAGATTGCGTCTGCGATTGTGGCGTTTGTGGTTTGTCTGAAACTGCCGTAAATCTGTTGGCTGCTTTCGCCTTTACCGGAGGATGCGGCTTTCGAGTTTCTATAGAGCAGTGACATTTTTCGCCATATTGGCACCAGTATGGGTTTTGGAGAGCATAACTACAAGGTGCACTACATAAAACTGGGAGGGAAAAACAACGGAAGAGTGGATTTCTTAGGCTTAAAATAACGTTTTCTTCAACAAAAATCGCGCTTTTTAGGTCTTAAGAAATCGCTCTTCACAGCATCGGCTTCAGTATGACGCCCTTCTGTGTCTCTCTGCAGCGCCCCTTGCAGCTAACCCATTAAAGCTCCAGCATAATACGTAGTAACCACGGCAACGATACTGACGCAGCTCCTCTCCTCCACACGAAATACGATGCATGCGGCATGATGGGTGGGTTTTTTTGCTGCAGTAGACCGATTCTATAACCCCGAAATGCACGCCATGTTGGGATGTTGAGTTTTCGCTGCGAGCAGTTATTCTTCCATCGTCTGTTGACTGCCAGAAACTGTTCTTTGTGCGGAATAGCAAATTGAAGTAACGTGATAACAATGTTGCAATGATTAAAACTATTGTTGCCCTTTGATCTTTATCTTTGTTGTGCATTTAATTACGTATTTCCATTTACTAGCAAATAGCGTTCGGCGACCGACAAGGTCTCATTTCATAATCGGGACCTTACACTCAAACTTGGGCAGGAAACCGGACAGCGCTGCATTTACAAAACCCCCATAAGAGTAAAGCCATCAAGTTTTCACCATAGAACTTGGTGGCACTGCCATTTTGGCTCAGATATCACCAAGTTGTGGTCCGAACCGTGATCACGAGGTTTAGTAACCATCACCAAGGTGTCGTTGAATTTGAGTGACCAAGGTTGAAACGGAAAACTTGGTGGCAGCCATTTTGGCTCTTAACATCACTACTTTTTATGGCGAAAACTTGATGGGTCCTTCTAATCTTGGAATTTTGTTCATGCTATTTCGGATTGGCCGGGCGAGATTAGTTTCTTGAACAGTAATTAGCACTTGTAGACTAGTTACTGGCATCCTGAGTGGGGACTTTAGATTTTTTTTGCACTCGTAGGGGAAGGAAACGTGGCGACGTAGTCAGTTTCCTGCAACTTAAGTGGAACCATGGCTTAATTTGAACATTAAACGCCGTGGAAAGCCAATCTGAACTTCATGGGAGAAGCGCTAACGAGCTTCTAGATAACTACTTGAAATCTGCGCACAGTCAGCCCGTCAGCATCTTAACCCCCCCCAGTTCACATGCATGTAGCTTTCCGGATAGGCACATTGGCCATTTAGCGTTTTAATTATATCGGTAAACTGCAAGGTAAATAGTTCTCAAAGCGGGTAATTAGCAATACTGTCTTCTGAAAATACAGGGTGGTCCACAAAAAACTGATGACCCACAATTTTTAAGTCCAACTTTTCTAGTTAGCACCCCCTCAGAACCAGGAGAACCTAATAGAACTAATAGACCTAATAGAACTTTAGGAGTCAACACTATCCGAAAAAGGGGTTCGAAGAATGAAAAACCAAGTCACTCCAAAAAAAGAACCGATCTGCTAAACGTGACATCCTCTATACACACTCTAGCATCAGTTGCATTCAATGAAAATGATTAATGCGTGGTTTGCCATAAACGGTAAGCATTCAGTACCTTCCTAAAGCGCCGAACAGAGCGAACCAAACCATCGTCAGCGATTAGTCTATTTCCGGTAATACTGTTACCTTGCGCATGCTCAGCGGCTCAACCAGGCAATCGCCCGCAACCACCTCCCCAAGATGGTTTGTAATGTGGCATTGCTCGCGCCTGGTCACATCCGTTAGCCTAGCCTGGTCCAATCAATTAGCCACGTCTGGTCACGTTAAAGGTATGACATAACGAGTGCTCTGAGTTAGATTTTGCTGAGCTGTGATTGCAGTTTCGGAAGGTGCAAACGGCTGACTCAACATTACTGCGCACGCGCGACGTCAAATTTGGAGCCAAACTGTCTCTAACAGTGGTGCGTTCTGTTCGGTGGTTTAGGAAGGTACCGCTACTCAATGGCTGTAGCGGCTTGGCCGCCGTGTGCGCGGGGCCCTTTAATATCGTGGGTTACGACAGACCTTTTTAGCCACACAAAAATCCAACTACGCAGGCAATCTGAAGTGCCGATTCATTTAGTTTCAAACTCCTTAGTATTGTACCTCATCACGGCTGTTGATAAATTTGGAGAAATTTTCATGGAGAAACACTTGGGAGAAATTTAAAACTTAAATTTAAAACCTAGGAAAATTAAAACTTAAGAAATTCAAAACTTAAATCTTGGAGAAATGTTCATGCATACTACGTCACGTCTAAGTCATGATGCTTGTATAATGGACTGTCCTAAACTTAAATCTGTAAAGTAATTTAAATATCTTGGTTACGCTTGACACAAATTGGAAATTTTCAGTTCATATTGAAAACTTGATTGGCAAAATAAGACAAATTTTGCTCAAGTTGTATTTTCTAAAGAATATTTTGAGTTGCGCGAACAAAAAAATACTTTACGGTGCAGGGATTTTATCTCGCATTAGGTATGGCATTGAAATTTATGGGTCTGCTACCCACACCCATTTACTTAAATTACAAAAAAATGCAAAACAAGATTATTAAAATACTTTTTAGAAATAAAGCAGCTATTAAAAGGGAACAAATTTTTTTAGTTAAATTTATTAAAAGTCAAGCAAGTTAGAGATTTTACAATTATTATCAAAAACTACTATGATGCAATGAATATGTTGGAAAGTATTACAGCTAGTCGCATGTACAACACTAAAAGAGTTAAACTTGAAGTAGTTTGGCATAACAAATATGGCAGGCGATGTAAAAAATACTATTTACCTAAAATATTTAACAATATCCCTAGGGATTTATTAAAGCTACCAAAAATAAGTAAGGTAAAAATTCTTGTCAAGAATTGGCTGTTACATTGCGAATAGCTAGGACTTCACATCCTTTTTGTTTTTTCAGCATGGTAGGCTTTTGCCTGGGCGGTGAAAATTATCAGTTGGTTTCATTCTGTTGTTATGATGCTTATGTTGGATTATCATGCCTTGTAAATAACTGAATGTTGGATGGCAGGCTGTATTTCGAATTGTAAACCGACCAATACAAACAAGCTATTTTTAGCTTCGTATAGGTCTTTGGTAAACCATAATAAATAAAAAAAATTACATTAAAAGAAAATTCCGGGAGGTTTTAAATCCGAAGATTGTAATACTATTTTCGTGAACGTTGGGAACAGGCCTGTCAACAATCTAAATGAGCCTAAACGACTGTTTTCTTCACGCTGTTCGAGAAATATTTACAATTTTATTTTCATAAGGAGGTCACAATAAATACTTACATAAAGCAAGGCCATAAAACAACCAAAAGCCAAAAGGGGTGATATCATACAAAAACCCCATAAGGGGAAAGGAACCCATCAAGTTTCCGCCATAGAAAGGAGTGATATCAGAGCCAAAATGGCTGCCACCGAGTTTCCGTCCCAACATGATCACTCACTCTTAACTGACACCTCGGTGATTGTCAGTTAAGCTAGAGTGATTACGTTTCGGAAGACGAACTTCGTGCCAGCCATTTTGACTCTGGCTAAGTCCAAACTCTCACTCAACCAGAGACTGAGTCCAAACAGGCAACTTTGTTCTGAGGTGATAGCACTACTTTCTGTGGCGAAACTTGATGGGTCTCTTTACCCTTATGGGGTTTTTGTACGATTTTTAAATAACAACAAAAAAAAAAACCTGATTGAGAATGTTTGTTTTCCTTCTGCAAACAAGCACAATGTTCAACTTGAACTGAGAAGACCACGACTTACACTGAATGAAAAGACCCTGTCAAGAACTAAGAAACGAAAAAAAGAACCGAAATCGAAATTACTTCGTAGAATCCTTTTGCGGAAAGAAAACAAATTCTCACACCGCATGCCAGTTCGTGACACGTATATGAAATATAAGTCAACGCCTTTCCGTCATTGGCCTTCGGTCTCAGGAAATTAAAATCTGGAAAGGAGTTTTCTGATGAAACACACAAATTCACCCGAGTATGTTTCTTTTAGTTTTTCTTCTTTCTCATTTGAAACTTCTCCTTTCTAAAACACTTCCAGACTTGGCTTTCAGGTATGTTTACCCCTGGCGATTAGGAGACTCAAACTCCATTTTTTTATTTACATACATACACTGTAGGGGTTTTTAGTACGTGTGACACTCCCAAGTACCAACCCCACAGTTAAGGGACTTGCTTGAAAACGTGTCGTGGTGCTTATCAAGGGTTTTCGGGAATTCCAAATTAACCTAA
>JAHWFP010036197.1:0-12747 GCA_023313725.1 Lithobius niger
AATGGCGTATAGCGGCGAAAGTGTATGTTGATTTTCGAATTCAAGTGCTCTCGGAGCCCTCTAATAGCTCGAAATGGTCTTGCTTGGGGTTTTTCTGAAAGGTGGGGATCTATTCTTTCCATTAATCCTAACCGAAATTGCTTAGCTTAGATACAAATACGAATATGAACCTTAAAACGAAACCTTGAAATTGAAACTAACGGCTACACCAAATACAGTTACACGTTCAAAGGGGAGTAGGCCGGTCCCAATCTAAGTTAAATAATTTCAGTTAGGATTGATGGAAAGAATAGATCCAACCCTTCAGAAAACCCTAAGCATGTCCATTTCGGGTGTATTAGCGGGCCCACAAGAGCATTTTGAACACGAAAATGACTGCAACGACCAATTGAAAACAGGAGGATTCCCACGAATTAAGGGTGATATGCTTTAAATACGATTTTCGGGTTAAAGGTTACTTTTATGTAAAAGATGTATATCCCCTTTCCTGTCCAGAATTGTGTCCTGAACGTTTTTGTTTCACATTATGCTCTTGATTAATGTTGACGGTTAAGGAGTTCCAGCAAAAAAAAAAAAAAAATGTTTTTGAGGGGTTAAATCACCCCTTCCCCCTAAGATGGTGGCCATTTTAGACCTCTTCCGTTACTTACATTTTTCTCGACTTTTAGTACGTTGTTCAGCATGTATATCTGAGTTAGAAACAGCAAAGTTTACTTCTATTACAATTACTTCAGGTATGCATGTAAATTCAAAGGGTTTTCAAAGGGTTTAACGAGCGTTAACCACTCCTGGTCATCTGCCCGAAGCCCTAAGGCCCTATAAATTCAAAGGGTTTCAAAGGGTTTAACGAGCGTTAACCACTCCTGGTTATCTGCCCGAAGCCCTAGGGCCCTATAAATTGACTATCCTACAACAATATCCAAAGGAACAGCATGTAATTAATGTAAACCATGAAACAGCCAAGAGACCGTGGTTGCGATAATAATTGTGAACGATGTAGGATTTTGTTACATAGAAATCTCACATGATATCGCCGTTTATGGCGCAAGTGATTTTATATTTCAATAACAACCGATTTATTTTGTGCGATAATGAGTTAATATGCTTCATATCAACCAAACCATTGTCCAAGAGAAAAACTAAATAGGACATGTTTTGTTGGAAATTTTGTGTACCTTAATTATGTTGTAGGAGTGACGAGTAAGGAGATATATGCGAAAAACAACAACCGGAAGTCATTTTTCCAAGATAGCGGCCATCTTAAACCTCTTCCGCCACTTAGATTTTTTCTAGACTTTTAATATGTTGTTCAGCATGTCTTTCTGGGCCAGAAACATCAAAGTTTACTTCTATTACCATTACTTCTAGGTATAAGTGCAAATTGACTAGCCTATATTGCCTTCTGCAGTCGCCGAAGCATAGTCCCTCTTGACGATTTACTGTTATACTGAGTGTTTTCATTTGAGTGGTATCAATGGAACAGGTGCGTGGTAAATCCCTACATGCCTAGTGCGGTTATATATATACACGATAAAGCGCGGCTGCGTATACAACTTTTGTTTCCTAGAGATTCGTTAAAAGTACTATGGTAAACATGGCAGACATAGCTCTGTTGGTCTGAAAATGTTTATTTACGAATAGGGGTACAGGTTTTTCTCAACTCTTCCTCCTGTACGAAACTCTAACCTATTCCACATTTTCACGTGAGCCAATAGGTTTTTAACAAAAGTGAACAAGGTGAAGCCTTGCCAGCTGAAATACGACTCTGTGTCATTCCTCCTGACGGTACAATTTTCCCAATCGCTTCTAAACTCAAGTATAGACTCGTTTAGTTGCGAGGTGGCAGAGCTAAAACCGCCGCCATGTTGGAATTTCAGATAATTTCGAGCTTCTAGCTGCGAGAATGCAAAGGCGAGTTGTTCCGTAAATGCGCCCTAAGACTGGCGTCTTATTTAGGTAAAACAAACGCTGACGTAATCCCCAGTCTTCCTCCCCCCCCCCCCCCCCCCAGCCCAAATATTTTTTGGTGTGGTCATAAACTGAACCTTGACCGACGAAAACAGGTCTAACATGAAGTCGTAGATATTTCCGCTCCTCTTAACACCGTTGTCGAATTTCTACCGTACTATGTCAGCTGCGGCAGAAGGGTACACACACACATTTCGTATATAAATATAATCGTATATACTGTATGCATATGTATATGTATATTCATACAATAAACAAGATTACCGGGACTATCATCGTAAGGCACCAAAACGTTGATTTGAAGGGAGGAGAGCAGAAAAAGTATATAAAAAAAATCATTTCTTCATATAAAAACACTTGGCTGAAATTCCGCGATCTTGGGCCGATTTTCTCTTCCCGTTACATAGACTTACGTCTGAATGCTCTGGTAAAGGGTAACACTAAAACAGGGATGCACTACTCTGCATTAGTAATTCGACGTGTTCTATGGCAGAATAAAGAAAAATTTGTCATTGATCATTATGCAGTTTTAACGGCAGACATACCAACAGGACACTACTAAAAAATCTGATTGCGTGGTGTACTGAAGAATATCTACTATATTTTGCGCATTATATTAAACAAAATTGTCTCGTAACGTTTGCTACTACGATACGGCAAATGAGCCAGAATCTTGTGTCCGACGATGCAATCACTGACCAGATAAGTTTTCATCGGACGCTGATATTGGTTTTCTTACAAAAAAAACAAAAAAACTGAAAGCTTCGTTGTTTTAGTTTCCCGTTCCCTTTGTTCTCGTTCATCCGACTTTTACATTTTTTTCGAACACCACATTTTTAGTAAATTCAGCAGGTAATTGGGGGGGGGGGGGAGTAGGAGAGATCATATTGCGCTGAGGGTACGTCATGTTGACTACTCTAAATTTATTTACACTTTTTAGGTGTAGGCCTATTAACAAAAGTTAAAATATTCACACGAAAATTGTGACAAAGCCAACATTGAATATAACACTGCAATTTCATGTGGCCAATTTTTGTTAGGTTACTCAATACAAAGTATTTGTTTTACTAGCATTTTATAATTATGTTTATTATTATTATTTGTAATTTTAAATCTGTTGGTAAAACTAATATCGAACCAATAAAACTTGCGTGAGTGTTCCTGTTACGGATTTTTAAAAAAAAATCGGAGAATTCAAGGCCAGGAGGAATATTCCGCCCTTCCCTCCCTGGCCAGTCCGCCACTGTAAAAATAGGACATCATTCGCTTTATTCACTCGTTCAATAAGAGACAACACCACAAATAAGCGTAATAAAATACTGTAATATATCGCACCTGGAAAGCAGCGAGGCTATGCGCGCCTCGCATTCAATGTACCGTCCAGATTCCACCGTAAAAATTCGGTGTACCATCCAGATTACCGCCAAAGGTAAGTGACGACTCACTTTGTATTGTACTTCGCGATAATAGAGGAGCCCCACCTCGATGTCTACGCATAGTCTCTAACCGACCGCAATTTGAAGAGCTGACTTGCCGAAATGCGCAGTTACACGCCGCAATTTTTCGTATGAGCGCACACCTTTACGATGACATTTCGCTGACGTCATCCACAGATCGTATATTATTGGGCGACGGTTTTTCGCTGAAGGACCTCGTTAGAGGGTATCATACTTCAAACGTCTTATGTATATTCTGTTGAGCATAATACCTTTTGTACTTGCGCACTGCAAGTGACCTACCCACATACTTGAATTTCGTCGGATCAGAATTGAACAAATGTGTCTGGTTTTTGAAAAGATGTCGCTGACGTAAATCGCGTCCACCCGTTTTTTGGCCACAACCGCATTAAATCGACGTGTGACACGTCGAATTAAAAAAGGGGGATTCCACGGGGAGGGATTCTAATTACGGAAAACGTCAACAATTCATTAGTTACAAGGGGATGGGGGTAAAACGTACTGGCGGCCTTTGTCTTTTGGTCTTGCAACACAAATGTATGAAGGCGCTCGGAATGACGCAATACGCTCATCCATCGTCGAAAATGAGCGATGACGTCACAAAACCGAACGAAGACGATATTTTCCGAGTAGCCTCTAAACCAACCCTCGACCCTCCTTTCCATGAAGTTGAGGTTGAATTGCCATTTTTGCTAAAACGGTTTAAGAGCACTCCTCTTCAATGACAAGACTAACACTTCTTGCATTACAACCGATGGTTAAGCATTGAAAGACCTCGTTAGACGTTAGCTATTTTTGATTCGACTTAGGTATTTCTGTTTAGCAAATAGAATTTTGACCTTCTAACCTGCAACTCACCCACGTTTGTACTTTAATTTCTACGGATCATAATTGAAAAGCTGAGTCTAGTTTTTGAGGAGATGTGGCTGACTCGATCTGCTTGAGGCCCCTTTTTTGGCACAACCACATTAATTCGACGTGCGACACGTCGAATAAATAAACAGGTGAAGTCCTCACTCCAGCAAAACTTTAAAAAAATTAATATCTCCGTTTCTATTTAATATTTTTCGACCAAACCTGACCAGATAGTAAACTGGGCACTGGCAAAAATAAGATCCCATCAGAAAAAAAAAATAATAATAATAAAATAAAAAGGAGTGATATCTGAAAGAAAACCCGCAAGGGTGAAAGAAAAAATGGCTGCCACCAAGTTGTTACATTAGTTGACAAGCTAAACCCACCCACCATTACTTCAGACGTTAAATAAAAAACTTGACGACTGCTACTGGTTGTAGCAATGGTCAGGTTTTTCATCTAACCTTTTTAAATAGCTGGTGGGATTAGCTTGGCAACTAATGTAGCACCTTGGTGGCAGCCATCTTTGTTCTGATATCACTACTTTGATTGGATGAGACTTGGCGAGTTCTGTCACCCTTGTAGGTTTTGTTTCAGATCCTTATTACGAATTAGTTTCCACAGTGGTTTGATGTCATCCTTCCGTGTTAAAGCTAAAATTTGCTGTACAAAAAACGCCTTCGCCGTTTAGAAAAAAAGCATTAGAGTTCGTATCCCCATACTCACAGCTGTGATGGTACGCAACTAATTATGGAGGAGAGTTCACTCGAACGCAACGAACTATAATTTGAACTCCAATTCCAGGGAAGAGGGACTGTTTTTACTCAACGGTTACGTCTGAAAGTGAAACGCAGTTTGTGTCTGAAATTTTTAATATTTGTGTGCGCGTGTGTGTGTGCGCGCACACGAGAATGCATGTACCTAGGGGTTCGGCCGTGGGGGCTTCATTCGAGTGGGAGCGGAGCGCGCGTGAAGATGGCGACGATGGGACGCTCGCGCTGGCCGTGAAAAAGTCAGTGGGCTGGACGGGACGGGAAACGACGCGGCGGAAGAGCCTGGCCGTTCACGGTGTCCTCACGAGCTGGGAACGCCCGCCCGCCCGTCGAAAAGATGATTGAGGGAAAGCGGGAAGGGTGCCGTGCAAGGAAGCAAACCTACGGAGTCTTGGCGGGTGGGAAAATATGACGGCAGCAGCGGTGGTCGGAGAGTGGCAGCGATCTGGTAGTGGGTAAAGGGTCAAGGTAAAGGGCTAACAGGACCGATATGAACAAGCAGAACTTATATGACAGTAAAACACATTTGGCCGACCCCTCCTTCCTCATTGAGGGGGGGGGGGGGGTGTGTGTGGAGCGGAGTAGGAAGTCGGTATGAGGCCCAATTATCCAATTAAGCTCAATTAACTCTAATTAGGACTTAAGGCCTAATACCCACCCCTTAACCCCCTCCACCTCTCCCCAAACGCGTGGCCAAACACATTTTTACTGTGTTTTACTGTCATACCACTACTGTTAGGTGACTTTTTCCACGCAGAAACCCAAACATTTCTCGTTTGATAGTGGCAGCTGCCATTTTATTTCCCAGGATTCCACATTATTTATTTCATACTGGAGCAGTTTACAATCATATTCAGTACTAACGGGCGAGTACAACTTTAGATCGTTGCAAATTTTTCGTGATTCACCGTGTTATTGCCACAGTGAGGTCATTCAAGTAGAGGATGAATAATAAGGGACCAAGAACTGATCCCTGCAAGACACCACTATTTACTTTTGTTTCGTCGGATAAAACAGAGTCGATTACCACTCTTTGCGAACGCCCACCAATGAAGGCTTTTATCCATCCCAGTAATTCCCCCTCGAACCTGTAGAATTTAAGTTTATGTAACAATTTCTCATGGACCACAGATTCAAAGGCTGTTTTGAAATCAAACAGAACAATATGTGTGTTAATACCTAGGTCCCGTGTCTCAGTCCATATATCAAGTGCTGTTTGTAGTTGGTGAACTGAAGAATGGCCCTCCCGAAACCCAAATTGGTCATTATTAAAATATTAAACCGGTTAATATGATGCATGCGTGGCATTGCCCTAAGAACAATTAATTCCATTACTTCACATGCACGGAGGTCAGTGATATTGGCCGATAGTTTTTTGGGGGGGTCTGCTAGGCTGCCCTTTTAGAAAATCGGTACAATGTAGCTGTTGACCAGTTGAATGTTAAAAAACCTGTAGAAAACGATAGAGAGAAAATAATTTTTAAGGGGGTTGCAATTTGGCTGCAAACTTGTTTGTAAAAAAAATGCAGCGTTATAAGTTGCTACGAGGGGGGGAGGGTGGAGAATAAAATGATGAGCGTTCGTTACGGGTGGGGGGGGGGGGGGTTAAGTGTTACTTCTTTACCAGGTGAAGGAGGGAGGTCAAAAAAGGCGAAAATAAGCGTTACGTAATTTATGGACACTCCCGTACTGTTGTTCACTTTGTTTCATTTTTCGGAATTCACACATTTACGTCACTTCTGTTTATTACCTTGAATCGTGATATCTATAAATGGCGTCGCTGTCCCATACCCTCCACCTTAAATTCTTAATCACTGGTATCACTGGGTTTACCGTATACGGATTCAAACGTTGGTTCGTGCCTTAAAATAGTCACTCTCTGTTGTCAGAGTGATTGACTGCTTCGGTAACCCATTACCATATGATTCAGAGTTTATCTGTTTTGTTTTCTTCTTTTTTTTTTAAATATGTTAAGGGAGAATTCCCTACCCTACTGCGTGATTACAACCAAACCAACCTGCACGACTGGCATTTTAAAATTCAATGATAAAATTTTTAGTAATCATGTTGTGAGATCTGAATTGTGATAATCTCGGGAGAATTCCCTTATACGGTACGTGGCGATGTTTTGCTTTCTTGATAAAAGGAAAAATTTTAAAGCTGAGTTCGATAAATGTTTATATCTACAAACCTGAGAGTACACCCTCTCTCGACATGCTTGAAATTCTATCTCTGAAAGTGTTACTCTGGGACTATGTCGTTGGTGAGTAGTAACTGTATTCTGCGAGGTCGTTTTTACAAGCTTTCTTAAAATAAAGCTCTCGGAGCTTTATTTTATCTGAAGCAAAGTAAAGCTCATGTAGATGAAGGGTCGATTCCAAACTTTTATAGCAATTCTAGATGAGAAAAAAGCAAGGGTGCTCCAACGTTGGGACTATTGGGGCTTACCCCCCCCCCCCCCTCCCCGAGGCTGGTTCCCCTTTAGACGCAGAAAAAAAGTGTTTTTTGCTTTTTATTTACCCTGTAGGTAGATTAAATCATGAAGATAAACCATTATAACAAACCAAAAATCATTTAAACAAGGCTTTTCGAGGATTGCGAATACTGATTGCCCTTTTTCGTGCCCTCTTGTCTCTTGGGGAAAGGGGCAAAGTAAGGCAACTCCCCCCCCCTTCCCAAAAAAGGTCCGCGAGGGCGGCGTTGAATTGGCGCGTCCTGGGGGCCCCCCCCCTTTTTTTTAGTATGCATACGCCCCTGAAAGTAAGTCTGGTAAGGGAGGGGAGATCCTTAGCCCACTGGGAATTCGATTCGGAAACCTTCAGTCACTGCAGGGAAAACCGGGAGTTTGGTTCAAAATATGCCAGAATTGATCCCATAGCCGCTGAGGGAGCCTGGTAGTGTCTCACTTTACCCTGGCTGGCAGGGACTTTGTCTGGATCCCCTTTCCACTCATGACTGCACCTACTTCTCTGCCATCGCTCAGCTGATTGCCACGATAACTCCAATCAAGGAATGATTTTGTAGGATTCATTTGTAACGTAATTAAGTTAGTAAGAAGTGATTTATTTGGCACAACGCATGAAATGGAAACTTGTAGGGTTGAAGCAAAATTCTAGGGTTCATCAAGCAAAATTGTAGGGTTCATCAAGCAAAATTCCGAGCAAGAAATTTGCCAACTTTGTATGCTGCAACTTAATCCTAATAGCCACATAAGCAGCGGAAACCACCGAGGACGGGAGAGAGTTGTATACTTGTTACGGTATCACTATGTTTGAAAAAACAATTAGTCAACAGTTTAGAACAATGTTCTGACAATGTTCAGAATCAATTTCCAAGCTTGACCATGGTTTATCTGAAAGAGGCCATTATTTACCAGTCCTTTATTAACACAAAGCAATAAATAGACCAACCTTCCGTTTTCACAATTCCATTACTTCCAAGCTGTAGTTAACTCGAGTCTGTCTGCATAAGACCTGTTGTATAACCCTTGTGTTATTGTAGTGTTAACTACTCGTAGTGGCAAATTTTTCGACGATTTTTACTTGTTCATCGTAACTTTTCGAGCTTTTAATAAAGGCAAAGAAGAATAGTCCTAATGAAACAGTTGTACAAATGTTGACGTCGTTAAATTACGTGTAGAACCGACTGCAGCATGGCTAGCGGCTAGAAGCCTATAGTTCGTAAACACAATTAAAATTGGAAAGTGCTAGAGGAAGACGCACTGTGAGGTGCAATAAAAAAGCAAAAAAACTTTTCGGACTACAGAATTCGGACTATTCGGACATTCGGACTATAGAATTTTGCCACCTGGGGACTACACACATCTGCCCCTCCGCATCCCCTACCCCCCTCCAAAAAAATTGCTTCTTTTTGCACAAAACTACTCCTTGCCGTCTATTTTACGTCAATCGAAAACAACTGTTTTCATGACTGCCTGCGAGCAAACAAGATTAAGATTTGTATTTAATTTGTCCGAGAAAAAAAGTAAAGTAATAGTCTTAACCTAAAAGCCTCATGCCTAGGACCTTTCGCTCTTACAGCATGCCACGCAGCAAAAGTTATATAAAAAAAAAAGTCCTAACGCGCCCAACGAATACTGTGAGGAGTCCCTAGAATTCCATACAACACGAACAAGCACATCCCATCGGTAAGAATGGTCGGTTTCTATCCAAATGAACGCCGGATCGAACCTCGCGACCGACGAAGTCCAGACTTTATAAAGAAAAGGTTAAAAAAAAGGTCGTCTGTTAAAATGTGAAATCTGAGCCAATAACACTAGCGGCTAAGTAAAAACTAATATTTCGCATCTAAATGACAAAGGGGGCGATGTATACCTTCTTCAGAATAAAAAAACACAACAAAAATATATAAAAATAACACCTTACATTATGGTGTAATCGGGTTCCACCATGCTGGTGTCGTTAATTAAAAAATGGCCACACCAAGTTCCAAGTATCATGATGCCCAAACTGCTGGTTTTCGAGCAATCACTACTTAGTAGACACGCAAGCCTTAAACTGGCCATTTTTTAATTAACAATATCAGCATGGTGGAATACGACTGTACAAGTAATGGAAGGTTTTATTTTTATTTTTTATTGCTTTTTATTCTGAAGAAGGTATTGCCCGTTGTCATTTAGATACCGAAATATTAATTTTTACTGTTGCTGCTTGTGCTCCTAGCTCAGATTTCACATTTTGTACAAGTGCACATACCTTGTCCTTGAGGTCGTCCGTTAATACGGAAGACAGTTAGGCCGCCCGCGTACTGAGCGACTTGGCCTCATTGCCAGGTTGCTGCAGCCAATGAAAATGATTAGAGCGTGGTTTTACATAAACGGTAAGCATTCTCATTGGCTGCAGCAACCTGGCCGTGCGGCCAAGTCGCTCAGTGTGCGGGTGACCTAAGAAACAGGACGGGGGTGGGGGGGGAAGGGGGTGTTGAGGCTTAATGGCGCGTCGGCAGCTTGGTCTTTAGCGCCAAACTCAGTCACAGTGCAGTGGTCCGGGTTGCCACTTCACTACACATTGCAGAGATGTTATTCAAACCGGACGGGACGCATGGCCTGCATCTGTATTTATTTAACACAAAACACAAACACAATACCGTTATCCGTTACACAACACCTGCCTGTATTCTTAAATAATTATCATTCACGAAGTAAAAACAAATTGGTTGAAGTTAATTCTGGGCCCCATTCCCCCTCCCAATAAAAAAAAAAACTATTTATCAGCTTATCGCAAAACAAATTCACGTCGTTACACTAGCCGTACATAAAAAAAAAAATATTCCAACGACATTTGATTAGATTCGGTACATGCGGTTGGCTATACCATGTATAGTTGTGGTTTGCGGAATAAAGCCACACGCGTACAACACACCAAAATGCCAAACCGAATATAGGTTGACGATAAAAACTACTGACGTTGATTCATTGCTTAAACGATAGAATAGAGATTGAACGATTAGACTACAACTAGGCTACGGAGATGTCACGGACGAAATCGTAAGTATGAAAACGAGCGAAACTCCTAATCATATTTTTTTTTACATAGTTAACCGCCCTTCTGATTTTGTTACCTTGTTCTATATCCCCCCTATGCGGCCATTTTCCCCCTCCCCCACTCCCACCCCCAGCAAATCCAGCACTGAGGCACGTAAAATGGCTTGAGACATCAGTAACAGTTGTCTGTTTTTTTTTAATGATGCGATAAGGACGGATCATTTAAAATGTTTAAAACAAATCAGTGTTGGATAGTTAAATATTCGGTGTTTTACTGCATAAAAACACCGAACGTGCTAAATTAGTATACGTGCTAAATCAGTAAATTCAGCAAAAGTAGGCTACATCGCTTTAAAAGGACATACGTTCTCACTATATTCGAGCACTCCTGCACGAAACAGCCTTTGCAACATTTACGTAGGTGTAAGTGAATGTTAACAAAACTGTTTCTTTCGAGAGAAAAACAGGAAAATGAATGCCTTTGCAACATTTACACGCGTCTGACGTTTTGTTGCAAAACTGAGCCATGCAGGAAAGCCAACCGAGAGGAATGTACCGTACATTTCTGCGTATTTTTTGGTGGAGGGGAAGGAATTGATAGAATAAATGCAACTCCTAATCCTAACGAAAAACAGCTTCGTGTTTTCGTAAAACCCCGATGATTAACGAAAGTGACGTCATTTCCCAATATGAGCACAACTCGATGCAAGCAAATAGCTTGCTCTAAGTGAGATCTGTCCAGAGTTGTGGTTTGTTTGTCTGTGACCAATCGGTGACGAGTAAAACTTCGACCTGTATAATTAATGAAGTACAAAGGTCCGGTTTGGTCGTAAGTCGAGCATGGTGGTCGTTTTGAGGAAAGAAAACAAAAACTATCATTGTAATTTCTTAAATTATTTTGTAACTAATATTTTGTTCAATGGTCTCGTTTCAGGAAAACAGCGGGAAATGCCTCGTTCAAGGCTGCACGGAAGGACATTCACGCCATTACTGTAAAATTTGTGGGAACTCGAATTCCGACCATCGAGCCAAAGATTGTCTGGTAAGGTTACATACATAATGCAAGTGACTCTTTTATAACCGATCACAGCAGTTCAAATACCTCTCCTTATTAGCTCACCTTGCAAATTAATTATTTACCAGCCACTATTTGCTGACGAAGAACCCAAGTTCTAACAACTGAATTTAAATTATCGAAATACTCGAACGGCAACAATAGAGTGACTCGTAAGAACAGTTTAACGAACATGCACTTTAGGAAGGATTTTAATTTTCTGCAAAATTTTTTTAGCTTGGTCACCAAAAACAGTACATTCTGTAAATACAAACCCCGGAAATGCAAGCGAACACTTAAAATGCACCAATACTTACAATCCAAAACAATAAAATGGCTAAAAATGACTGGATGAACAAGGGTTGCTTAAGTCAAAATCACACCTTGCAATGACGTCAGCTAGGCACCAAAGTACATTTTCTTTCGTTCTGGTGTCTGTTGAAGAGAATTTAGTATCAAATTAAAGCATTAGGATGCGTATTACGATACACATTAGAAACAATCTTATATAATCCCGTTAATCTCAAATTCGTTTATCTTAGTAAGCTCAAAATCTTATTTTTCCCTTTTATTTTCGGTTAAGTTTATGTCCTTTATGTATTTAACTCAACTTTCGTTTATCTTGATCTTGTTAAATGTTGGTTATGTAGTTAACCTCCAATCTCTTTATCTTAACTTCGTTTATCTGGTTTTATCTCAAAAGGCGTTCATCTCATTTATTTCAAATCACGATTATGTCATTTATCTCTAATTTATACTTAATTTCGTAAATATCTCCAAGATAAAGAAGTGATATTAGTTTTAAAAACATTTACTCTATAAAATACGGATGTAAGTCTTTTAAAACCCTTAATACTGTATAAGGACAGATGCAAAAGACATGCCCCCCCCCCCCACGTCACATAAATTCCAGCTTGTTTTTTGGAACGCTAGAAATTCTTTTAAACTTATTACTGCGACGCTGATGGCTTACAGGTCTTTTTCGTGCATCTGTTCCTTTACAGCATTAGGTGTTTTAAATGCTTATATCCGTATTTTATAAGCTTACATCTTTCTTAACACTGCTATTATTATAAGGCTACTATACGTCAGAATTTAAGCTACACAGCAGTTTGGTTAGCAATGATTTAACAGTTG
>JAHWFP010036199.1:0-15371 GCA_023313725.1 Lithobius niger
ACATTAAGTCAGACGTAGATGTAAAGGTTGCAAACTATTTTATTTACCAATTTTTTTCCCATTACGTGACGGTTTTGATACATTTTACTCAAACCCACGTAAGTGTTGCAAAATCTATTTATACGCAGGATGCACGATACAAACCAAATTCCCGTCATGCAGTCAGGCGCTGCAGTCAACTGCTTCGACAGGAATTTGTTTATTTATCCTTTAGCGTATCATCTTTTATACGTTTATTTGTTTTTAAATATATATTTTTTTATTTATTTAAAAACAAAATATCAATAATAGTATCAGGGCCGTAATGTCACTTGTTGGGGACCCTGGACAATCACCTTTTGCAAACAGTATAATTGTTTACCTTAATATTTAATAATTAATACAGGAGAAAACATGATGGCAGGGGCGTACTGGGAGGGCCATTTAGCCCCGGAAAATGGTTAACGTAGGCCCCTTTTCTTGTGGCACTTAATAGAAGTCAGTAATCATGAAAAACTTTCAATAGGCCCTTGGAGAGTAGGCCCCACGGGAAACCTCCCGTTTTCCCGTATCACCAGTAATCCTCTGCGTGATGGTTGAGGGGGGGAGGGGGGGCGGTCGACTTATTCTGGTGTTGTAAAGAAGCGGGCCGACAACCTAATTTAAGTCTCACAAAGCCTTTTTTAAGTGTATTAAGTGTAGGTGAGGCGCTTGCCCCATCTTCTTTCGAACGGTATTTTTTTTTATTTATAATTTTTAATTGATATAATCTGTCATAATGCCGTTAAAAATTTGACGGGGTATTGGCTGGTATTACAGTAAAAAAAAATACAATTTCTATAACTCATGCTACCTTTAAACCATTTTTACACCTTACCTACAAATTGCCTCAAAATTGGGTACACGGGTATAGCCACGAGCTCTGTGGCATCAGCTTCGATAGGCATCTTGGCCCCGGATGTACTTCTCTGGCTTGTACGGACCCGGGTTCGATCCCGGTAAAGGGGAGTATATCTACGGGGTTTTCTCCGGTTGTTTACCGCCCTTTGTACGGGGGTTTCCTCCAGGTACTCCGGTTTCCTGCCTCCTGCGGCAAAATACAGCTGACACGATGGTGGTTCATCTGCCACTTGGGCCTTCAAAAAGCTCTTAGCTTAGTGTAACTGACTTAATGAACTGCCATAAATTGACTTAATACATATAATTGCCTTAATGTAATTGAGTTCTGAATAACGCAATTACTCGACCGAGCGGAGGGCAGTGCTTTGCTGCTTTATCGTATATGATTTCTGCCCATGGCTCTTTCTCGAATTTCAGTCCTCATCACTAAAATATTTGAGGAAGGGAGTTCATCTTTGAACTTGTTGCTGCACCAAAGTGCCATTGTCATGAAATTTCAACCAACAGAATTGCGAGCATTATCGTGTCCAAACAGACATACACACTCACAAACAGACGCAAAATCCAAACTAAGTCGCTTCGCTCGGCCAACTTGACGGGAAAAAAAAACACCCAATGTTGACTTCCCCACTAAGCATGGTTTTAGGGCCAAAAAAAAAAAGGATTTTTACGTTGTAAACTTACATTGAAATGTTTATTTGCTTATTACGGTGTGTACTACTCAAAACAGTGATATCACAAAACATTCTCTATATTACTGTCCCGTAGGATACAATTAGCGTAAAAGTAAATAAACCAAGAAATCACGAGGTAAAAGGTTCACGAGGGTAGGGGTGGCACGATTATCGATAAATCGAAATTATCGCGATAAAAACTGTGGTCCATTGAGTTACCTTCCTTTTTCCGACGTATCGCATTACCAACATATTGCTATGTAGCCATCAGTTACTGATCCTTTCATATCACGCAGTTGCGTGCACAGACCTCCGAGAGGGCAGGGCACATTTCAAAAAAGGGCACGTTGAGGTTTTTTTTTCTGGGGTTTTTTTTTTTTTTTTTTAACTTGTCACTCTTTTTTTTTTTTACTTTTTTTTTAACCCTTTCTTGTCCTACCTTCCCTTCTTTTTGGCCCCTTTAAGCTTCTCCCCCTTTTCTTCTGGCTGCAGCGTCAGTATTTATTGGTTCAGAAAAGTAAAACAGCATATTTTTTTTTCAAACAGGGCAAAAAAATAGCACTTTTCCCAAACGGGCGGGGCAAAGCCACTCGCCTGTTCACGCCACTATAGCCACGTGATAAGGTTTAAGCTGTAAACACATAGCGAAAAGGTCGATAAAGGTATAAAAACGCAAAGAAGGTAGACATCAAAGTCGGTCGATGAAAGTTTCGATTTGTTTTTTACCTCTATCATACCTTAAAAATTAGGAATAATGCTGGAATATACGCAGAAAGAGGTAGAAAATTAGGAAGAAAATGACTTATCTACCTCTTTCTACCTTGCCCAGAAAAAAGCCAAGAACTGCAGGAAATGAGCCAAACGGGCTCGAGAAGAGTTAAATGGAATACGGATGTAAACCTATTTACGTTGCCTTTTGGAGTTTGCAACCAAAGGCGTAAGTACTGCCTCTGAGCCATACTGACACGACCTGACACTGTCTGACAAATTAGTCCAAAGGCAGCGTAAGGTCGTGTCAGTATAGCTCAGCGGTAGGACTTAGGACTTTGGTTTCAAGGATCGTTGGTTCAATTCCCCACTCAGTCAGTCTAGCGTATAAGTCCAAAAGGCAACATAAACAGGTTTGCAGTGTATTTTACGAAAATAAGGTGCAATAACAATGTGATATTTCGATATTTTGTGCAATAACCGTCCTCAGGTAATAAATTTAAAATTTAAAACAACAGGAGGTCGCACGTACAGCTTTGAGTCGCGGAGGACGGAGATGTACAACTCGTAAACATGGTCAAGCACAACCAGAGGGTTGAGACAAAAGTCAATAAAATGTTTCAGCTCCCTGCAACCTCGCCAATGAAGCACTTCCATGTTTGTTCTATGAGTTCGAAAAAGCTGGAACTGTTTATTTAATTTTAATTTATCTTTATGGTTTACTTAACCATGTTTACGAGTTAAAGCTACATCTCCGCAGTTCCAGTTACATATCTGGGCAACCTGCCTCTTCTGTTTTATTGAAATTTTAAATGTATTGTCTGATGAAGGTTTGGCAGAAAATATCGAAATATCATCCTGTAGCTGCTTATTGTCTGTGCGTCTTGGTTTTTTTTTTAACTGGTTATTTACATATCGCGCCCTCCTTGGCGCACTGTTTTTCTGCTTTTTTAAAAAACTGTTTTCGTTTGTTTAAAAGTTCCGTCTCTCGTACGCTAGAATTGAGCTTTAATACTGTCCTTGTTACTGACAGAAGTTTTTGTAAGTTCTCGACTCCGCTGTTATTAATTAACATAACTTTTAACTCCTCCTAATAAATTTGTGACATTTAACATGTTGGACGTTGCTTTTACACGCTTTCATTAGGGAGCCCCCCCTTTCGCTCCCCTTTGTAACACCAGCCGGTGTGACCCCCTCCTCCCTCCCCCCCCAAGGTCCTGGAAAATACCCAAACCTTCCTTCCCCCCCCCCCTCCCCCCATCAACTGTACAGCTTTTTTTATGAATTCGTTTTTATAAACTGTGCTTAGTACCTATACGGTCGTAATGACCACCGATTTAAATATAAAAAAATAAAGTTGTTAACAGAAGTTAGAAAAATAGTTTAATAAAAGAATTTAGAAAATATAGAAAAAATATTAGTGAACCTAGTGGCGTAAATAAGAGCGGGGCAGGGGAAGCAGAGAGGGGGGAGCAATAGGGCAGCCCTTTTCGGAAAATGCCCTTTAAAAAAAAAATGGCCTGTTTGTGCTGTTTGCTCGTGCGGGGGTACCTGAAAAAGGGCGTAAATAGCTTAACCCATAACCGCCTAGATACGAACGTATGCCTTCAACGTATATCAGCGAAAAACTAAGTCCCAGCGCGAGCTTTGTGAGGGTTCCCCGGGGACCCCGAGCAAAGCGGGCAGTCACAGCCCAGTGGTCAGCGTCGTCGGCTCCTAACCAAGAGAATACCGGTTCGAATCCGAGAACCGACCCGAGTGACTTTAAAAAAAAGGGTCCGAAAGTTCTTTCAGGCGGTTATGGGTTATAAAAGGCCTGAAACGGGCAAAAAGGGCTAAGAAAGGGTTAAAGAGAGAGAGCAAAAAAAAGTTCCAGAAAAAATGCCCACTAAAACTTACTGTGCCCTTTTACTAACAGTTGCCCTTTTCCTCTCGTGGGGTCGGGGCACGTTACTGGTAACACCTTTGCCCAACCGCCCCCCCCCTCCTCCTCCCCCTCCAGGTGTTACGTAACTTGTGAAGGCTCCCTAATAACCTTTGACCGCCTAACTTTTATGATGTTGAAGTTTTGACAGTTTTAAACCTTTGGAAAAAGCATTTTTTTTTAAAGTATTCAAGGCTTTTTTTTTTTTTTTAGAAAAAAGGCGCGACTTATCAATTTCACGGTGAAAAAGGTGAAAGAAACCCGAAACGATGACCGCTGTAGATTATGGCGTATAATCCAATGAAATAAAACCAAGTCGAAGGCCTGTTCAAGATAGACCTGTCTTTACGTATGATATATTTCGATCTTACGCAACGAGCCTTCTCACTTTCAACTTGGCCAAGGTCATGGAACCAACTTTTAGGGGGTATTGATTTTAGGAAGAAACCCAGGTCCTTTGTCGACGTGGAAGGCATTTTTGGAACGCGAGCCACAACCAAAGGATTTTGGTCGATAGTAGAAAAAGAAGGAAAAAAGAATGTTGACGGAGAAAAGTTGCAAACTTGTCTTTGTCTTTAAAACCGCAGTTTACGGCATTATGACGGGAATGGAAAGTGCGAGTCTCTTGGTAAACCAGTGATTTGCAGCCGTTACCCATGTCAAAACTGAGGGTGTCTTAAAAATAGGCCTAATGTATTGCTCTAACAAGAGAGGCAGGAGAAGTATAGGTGCTCTAGGCGTCAGTCCCGCAGATAGCGTTTTCCAAGGAGGGGAGCAAGAGTAAAAAATGTCGGCCCCCTCATCAACAAGTAAACGAATTTATGGGCAGAGTGACTACCAACACCAACCAAAACCTAGTGTATTTTGTCTTATTTGGGCCCTTAACTGATGAATTTGGGCCCCCTGCCGCTTGGGCCCGGGTCCCTTGCACCCCCTTTGCACTACGTCTAATTGCGCCACTGCTAGTCGTGAACCAGTAGGGCAACAAAACATTCTGCCAGATGTCAAGAGTTAAGAGGGGGGCACACGGATTTGCTAGATTCACTCAAATTAAAGTAAAGTTGGGTGTATAGGCAAATACACATTATCCTCTACCACTCACCCTTAAAGACGCCTCTTCACCCTTTCGACAGCGTTGCCCATATTCTACGCCCATATTCATATTTCAGCATCCACGTTCCAGATTCTCCGTCATCCAATAGGCTGACGTGGGTCACGTGATCTCGTTTTAGTTTTGAAAATGGTAGCGCTGCTGCGAATATTGTTGTTCCATTTGTTATTACCGCTATTTTCTTTATATTGCTCGATTCTAGTAGTTGAAAAGGTGAAAAGGTGAAAAGGCGCATTTAAGAAAATGTTCTGATAGAGCTCTACAGAACGTGTTTTCTATGGAGATTCTATAGAAAGAATTCTATGGCGTTTCTAAATGGTCTCCCGAGCCAGTCTTTGGGCTCAAGCTATAACCCGAAAGCAAGAAAAGTTCTATAAGTGCAGGGTGTCAGTTACGCCCCTAGGGATCCTCTCTAGGGTGCATGTAGACTCATGAAGTGGTGCAGCTTTCTTGTATGACGTCATAAGTAAAAATGGCGTCCAAAAATTGCGACCAAAAACCAAGATTTTTGCTTCTAGCGCCTAAACCGTTCATCCGATCGAAAACAAACTGGTTACCAATTATGTTTAGAATAAAATTTCCTTTAGAAAAAGTTCTATTCATATTTTTCGTAAAATTAACCCTTCCGGCCGAAATTCGTCATTTAAGTTCCATTAGGCCATTCATGTATGCTATAGAAACAACAGCGCACATGTGTGTTATAATTCTTGAGTTTAAACAGCTGCAATGTTATTTCTAATTAAGATCCACTAACATAATTGGGCTTAAATGAAAGGTGAAGATGTGTATTTTTCAACAAGGGTAATTAAAACGGTTTATTTTAATTAGAAGCTAAGCTACAGCGGTTTATCTACGTTATAGCACTTTGGTTTTTGTATCGTTTTACGATAAGTTCCATCTTTAAACTGGTGTAGTAGTCGTTCTAAACTAGATAAATGAATGTCATTCAGCTTAAATGAAAGATGAAGATATATATTTTCCAACAAGGGTAATTAAAACGTTTTATTTCAATTATAAGCTAAGCTACGGCAGTTTATACACATTGTAGCGGTTTGATTTCTATAAAGTTTTACGATAAGTTCCATCTTTAAACTAGTGTAGTAGCTACCCTAATTAAAATAAATCGGCTTAATTACCCTTGTTAGAAAATATACATCTCCATCTTTCATTTAAACCTATTTACATCCATCTATCTGAATTATAACAATTACTACACTATGGAACTTATCGTAAAACGATACAAAAATCAAAGCACTATAATGTTGATAAACTGCCGTAGCTTAACCTCTAATTAAAATAAATCGTTTTAATTACCTTTGTCGGAAAACACACATCTTCACCTTTCATTTAAGCCTAATTATGTTAGTGGGTCTTAATTAAAACTAACATTGCAGCTGTTTAAATTCAGGAATTATAATGCACATGTGCGCTGTTGTATCTACCCAAGTAGCACAGGAATGAGTTTTCAACATCTAACCAACCATCGGCTTTATGTTTAATTCTCAATGGCCCAGATGGTTGGCAAGATATACTTGTTGTCCACACAAATACACATCGAACCTAACAAGAGGGCAGCACATCGATTCAATGCATTTCTACACGTCATATTCTGGTCTTTTAATTGCTTACTGCACGAAGGCACTGAAGATTGGATAAACACTGGAAACATGTCTTTAAATACAAACGAGTACGCTTTAATTAGTTATCAAAAACGCATTGGTTTAAGGTGTCCACCCAAAACCAAAACTGGTAGAAAAACCTGCCAAGTTTCCAAAAACGATCGGCCTTTGAAGGTAGTGATATCATTTTACCAGGGAAAGGCCGCCAAGGTTAATCCTATTAGCCAAGTTAATCGCACCTACTAATAGTTCGAAAGTTCAATGAAAACTAGAAGATTGCAACTAGCGGTAGCAATCTTCAAGTTTTCATTTAACGTGCAAAGTATTATTCGGTGCGATTAACTTGCCTAATAGGATTAACCTTGGCGGCCTTTCCTTGGTAGAATGATATCACTACCTTCAAAGGCCGATCGTTTTTGGAAACTTGGCGGGTTTTTCTACCAGTTTTAGTTTTGGGTGGATATCACAACTTTCATAGGTCTGTGAACGTACATAAGGTTACACCGTCTGTTTAAGATGCTTCAATCCCATTTTTGCACACACTGACTAACAAACGCTGATTTCGTTCGCTTCGCTCACTCAATCAGCGCATCCCCTTCAGTTGTTTTGTTTAGCCTTCCTCCTTCCTCTTAATTTTTCAAGATTTCGTTCACATTTAATCACGCAGAAACCCCCGAAAGTCGCTGTAACTAAAATATAGCAGAATGCGAAGCAATTTATTTTTGGGTTATTAACAAAAAAATTCATTAGCTCGTGTATGCTCGTATTGTTGCGTAACCATCTTCTAACGCGCATCCCTTTATTCATACGCAGTCCACGGCAACGTTAATGTTTCTTTATTTTGTCCTTCGTTATAGTTCAGTTTTTAGTTCGTCCAGGCTTTTACAATAAATCTAAGGACCAGTCTTGATTGTTCAAGTCATTGTTGCTTAAAATCTTTGGTTGCAACTTGGAAAAGAAACGAAATTTAAATTCGCCCGTGGCGAATTTCAAAACCCTCCCACGCATTTGTCCTGACCCCTACAACCCCCAAACCAACAAAAGGACCATCCTCAGATCACTATGCATCCGTGTGCAAAAGTTCAGGTACGTAGGCCTTCTCAATTTTGCGCTAGCTATGAGCAAAAAGTCTATGGGATTTAAAATGGGAAAAATCTTATTAGCTAACGTAACATAAAAACAACGTTATTGACGCATGTTTTTCTCTATATGATTGGTGTACACTCATCCTTTAAATTTTAGTTTTTCTTTATCTCTGACCCTTCCCCTTACATTTTCCACAATTTGAAACATTTCTGTCGCATTGGGATTCATCCTCAACATGCCAAAATATGCTTTCAACTGCTTACAGTTAACAGACACATGTCTGCTAGTGAGCCGCCTTTTTATCATTAACAATCATTTTTTAACAATCGGATGTCTACAATGGGATGATCTACTGTTACTTGGCGGCGACACACTATCGTGTGTCTAGATAGCATTCATAAATGGCCTAACAGAACTTAAATAATAAATTTTGGCCAGAAGGGTTATGAATAGAACTTTTTCTGAAAAATATGAATGGAACTTTTTCTGAAGGAAATTTTATTCTAAACAAATTGGTAACCAGTTTATTTTCAATCGGATGAACGGTTTAGGCGCTAGAAGGAATAATCTGTGTTTTTTGGTCGCCATTTTCGGACGCCATCTTACTTATGACGTTATACAGGAAAGCTGGACCATTTCATGAGTCTACATCCACCCTAGTGAAGAACCCTAGGGGTGTACCTGACACCCTGCAAGTATGGAATTTTTCTAGCTTTCGGGTTATAATATCTCGTAATCTAGAGCCCTTTTTGAGATTGGTTGGCAGACTAAAAGAAGTTGTATAAAGTTTCTAAAAAAAATTATGTGCTTTCTAAAAAAAAAACAAAAAAAACAAAAAAACAATTGTCCTGTACGGATTGAAAAGATATTCTATCGACATTAATTGAAATGCGATTGTTGAGAGCATGGTCCCGTTTTAGCTCAACTGTTCGTATTTTTCACTATGGCCAAAACGTTATCTTATTGTTTAAGCTAATTTTCGTAGGACTATTTTTCGACATAAACTGTGAACTTTGAACTTTAATGGGTACAACGTGGTACAATGAGGTAGTAAAGAAAATAGGCATGGAATTAAACAAAAACGTCTGTTTATCAACATTGGAAGCCTGACAATGTGTTGAGTTAATGCATTCCGCAGAATGACAACTCTCTGCGAAAACAAGCGGCTACAGCGACTGCCTAGTCGCACCGGTCTTCTGTACAGTTCCTCCACTTCCAATGTTGAGGCGCACACTAATCTCTATTATACTAATCTAAAAGCAATATCCATCACAATTGCCGGTTAAAAATGTGTTAGCTTTTAGGCTTGTTTTATATTTTAGGCGTAATTGTCAGCTTTTAGGCCTAAATTTAACCAGCAGTTTTAATTTCGTAAGTAGCAGCTAACGGAGATATGGATTGTACAGAAAGCCTATTCATTTTTGCAACACGGTGCGCCTTCAGGCACACAGTTACAGTGTTACAACGTAACGCGCAAGGTAGCCTATATAGATCAGTGGTATAGTATAGGGAAGTGACGAGAGAGACGCTCTTGATGAAGCCAACAGCGACTCGTAGCAACTTGACGTTGCCATGGTAACATGATTTTAGGCCTATTTTTCATTTTTTAGGCCTAATTTTAAAAATGCAGTTTTAATTTCGTAAGTAGAAGATAGGCCTAATGGAGAATTTTGTTCGACGGTAAGCCTATTCATTCAGGCAACAATGCGACGAGACTATTTTAAACGAAGCTAAAATCCATTTGTTTTTATTGAGCGTTATCCTTAGGATTTTAATTCGACGATCAAATGTTATTATTTAATTTAGTTACGTCGAAGAAGTCTATTAGCTATGAGGAAGTAACGATGTTTTAATTTGCCATGCTATTTAACTAACTTCTCACACTGAATCTAACGTTGTAAACAAATGGTCGTCAATATCTGGTACCGTTGCGAAGTTGAAAAAAGCGATGGACGAACAGACAAAGTCGTTGCAATAAAAAAATCCTTTTTGTGTTGTTTTTAGAGATTTGGGCAGCAGCTTGTGGCCGTGACCACGAATGATATTAGAGTGGGCAAGGGTAAAAAAGACGTTAGATGAGTTAGTATTGTAGCCTTGAAGAATCTTGACAACAACAAGAAGGTCACCCTTGTCGAAGCGAGAACTGAGGGAAGTAAGATGAAGGCGTGTCAGCCTTTCATGATGTAGGGAAGAATGGAAAGGGAGACACATCGTTTGGTGAAATACCGAAAAGTACTTTCAAGAAATACTCCATGCTTGTACTTCGTGTACTCCATGCATGTTCCAAGAAGTGTCCATGTTGGATGCAATATTCAAGACGGGTGTAACAAAGTTCGTGATAGTTAGTTTTAACATGGAAAGGACTAGCAGAAGTGAGATACTTGAGAATAGAATTATTACCAGAACATCTAGCATTAGAAGCAGAGCAAGTACCTGGAAATGAAATTTTAAGTAAGAATCAACGAGGATGCCAAGGTCACGGATTTCGGTGACAGAGTGGAGAATCGTAGAACCGAGGGAGAATTTGTGTGGCTATTGTACCCAAGGCGATGTCGCTTGACATCGTATAAATCCGCGGCAATATGACTAAGAATTCATCCTGAAGAAATAAATTACCCAGGTCGCTTCTGAACTCCCATTATTGATTGTTTCATTACGTGTCGGCAACGTGGGAACCGTTAAATTTCACGTTAGTTTCTTGCATCTGGTTGCGAAAATGCGTTGTGAGATTATTACGTAAATACATCCTGATGCAGCCAACCAGAAACGTGTCCGTGCTGCAAGTGGTGCCAAGAGACTCGACAGAGAAGAAATGTATTCTATACAAACCCCATGCAGATGAGCGAGCAAAGCACATCATTGCAGCCATGGAGTTTTACAAAGTTTAGGAAAATGCTAAACTTTTCGAGGCCGACGGTCTAGCTATCGTAAGCAGCATGGCCTTAAAAGCACAAATTCCCTTCCGGTTTTATGTTGGTCGTTGCTGGTTTTATCTGTGGGGGAGTACCATTGTCTCGGACAGCTAGTGTTGCAGCATCAACCCCCATGCGCGTCCTAGCGTGACTTCATGGCCCATTCGACGACAAGACGGGCTTGCAAACCGCTGCGCCACAGTCGCTGAATAGTACTCGTCAAGTACGGAAGGAGGGCCACTCGTTGTTCGTCCGGCTGTCAGTGTAGAATCCAGTGTTGCTAGATAGTGTTGCTTGTAACCAGTGCGTAATGCGACAGAAAGCGAGAAATTGTGTGGAGCAACGGGTTTTACTGAGCATAGACAAGGGAACAGTGGCCACCCAGAGGGCGACACACGGGGGCTCTTTCCTCTCGCAAGACCCGAAATTAACAGTTAAACTGAGCCATTGCAAGAACCTCGATTCTTTCTACTTAGATGAGAAGGCCCCTCTGTTTCGCCTCAAGTAGGAGAACGTTATTTTATATTACAATGTTCTCGACAACCCAAATTCGTTTTCGAGCCCAGTCTTTCCTTTCACCCCCCCCCCCCCCACCCGAGTGCGAAAAATAATTTCAAGTAAGGAATTTGCTGTCTTTAAGAAAATTTCTCCAATTAAGCTACTTAGAAGCATGAAAAATCACTGAGAGTGTTAAAAATGCGTTAGCTTTTGGACCCATTTTCACATTTTTTGCGCCTGCCCCCCCCCCCCCCCAAACAAAATTCACGCATGCCCCACCGCAAGGGGAAATCTTGTTTTTGAGCTGCGAAGCGGAATTCAATACGGAAAAATGCCTCAGTCAAAACATCGTTAGTTACTGAAGAAATAACTCAGTACTGTCATCCAGAGTCCATGCTGTTGCTATCGCTGTAGTGACTGAACTTGCTAGTCCTTTATTTGCCTGTTGGCCTTAGCAGATCTTGCCTCCTGGAGACATTGCATGACCGGCCTTGGTTCGTTGGGACATGGGACCCTCATATTTTCACCCCCAACATCTTGGCGTTTATCAACTTGACCCCTTAGCTTGTCTTGTGTCTGATGTCCTCGTGCCCTGAGGTTCGTTTCCGCTGGCACTTTCCCACAAGGAGCGACCAGTGGAATATTGTGGCCTTTAATTCATTTTATATTTTAAATAAATACAGATGCCAACCTATTTACGTTCCCTTTTGGACTTATGTCAGAATGTTTGAGCAGGGAATCGAACCCACAACCTTTGAAACCAAAGGCCGAGGCCCTGCCATTTGTTTATATGAATTTGTGCACGTGTTAAATACTGTCTATGGACTTTTTTTTTTTTAAGTCGTGTCAGTATGGCTCAGCGGTAGCACCTGGGCCTTTGGTTTTTGAAAGGTCGTCGGTTCGATTCCCTGCTCAGGCAGTCTGACAATAAGTGGAAAAGGCAACGTAAATAGAAATAGAAAAGAAAAGGCACACGAAGCACCCAAACAAAGATCAACAATTAAAGAACAAACATATCAAAACGAGATTTGAAGGCATTAAGAGATGGGGCACAAGCAACATGAGAGGGAAGGACATTCTAGGCCTGGACAACCCTTTCCGTAAAGAACTGAAAGCGAAGTTTAGTCCGGGACACAGTACCACAGATGCGAAATGGTTTGCCATATAAGTTGGCATCTGTATTTATTTAAAATACTAGCATCGTACCCGGCTTCGCCCGGGGATTTGTTTAACCCGTGGTTGTTTCCCAGTATTTGCTTAGCGCTGCCTGATCGTTCACTGCAACAGTCAATTTTTCTTTGTGTAACACTGCCCCTTTCCGTCAATCCTCTCCCTCCGCAAAGCAATATCGTAATCAAATAGTAGCTTTAACCAGGGACCCAAACCTTTACGTCCCTGCTTTAACATAAGCACTGCCCCACCAACGGGCATTCCCCGTTCAGGCTCTTCCCCACTCCCATTATCGTGCGAAAAATAACTGTCCTTCGTCCATGATGTAATTTAAGACATGCCTTTGCTATGACCGCGCAGAGCAAATTGGTAAAGGGTTTAACGAGCGTTAACCACTCCTGGTCATCTGCCCGAAGCCCTAAGGCCCTAACAGCAAATTGTTAGTCGAGGTAACAATGTGCCAATTTCAACTTCTTTTCAGGGCAACAACGTCCCAGTTTCACCTTGAAGCCAAAGAATTGACACACTCGCACGTTTAAGTTCATTACGCTTGGTTCATTTCTGCTATGAGACTTGGGTTTATAATGTAAGATTAAATGTGGTAGGCTACTTGAATTTACGGATCATATTCTAAATACGTTTTCATTAAAAGAAAACACGTATTTACTTTCGATAGCAATCACAGCAATCGTCTGCTTCCACCATGAGTCACTTACGGTAAGTTTGTGATGGCTCTTTGGAGAAACAAAACTACTTAAGAAGTCAGTAGACGATATAAGCTCGTTTCAAATGTCACTCGAGCGTCTTTAAGTATCCATAAAATAATGTTCGCAACCATTTCATTGCGTTCCCAAGCTGATAAAAACAGCTCGTGCAAGCACTCGGGTTTTTTTTCCCAGCTTCGGAGTACACCTCACGAGTAAGAACTTTTATCGATAAAAAAAAACGACGCCCTTGTGAGATTACCACTGATAAAATCTAAACAAATGAGTTGCAGAAGGATTTATGGATTCTAAAACTCACAACGTTTAAGATACACAAACAAGAAAGATTTCTCAGGGGGCCTTCAACACTTCACAAGCTCAGTCAATCAGAATAAGGTCGTAACCAAACCTTTTGCGAACCGGTTACCAACTTGTTCTGATGCTTGAATTACTTTAGTTATGTGGAGGAAATACAGGGTGTTTCATCTCAACGGTCCGAATGGAAGCGGGAGAATATCTCGTAACGTTCGTGACATATGTCATATATACGATGGTTATATGATGTCATGTGAAGGATGTTAGGGACAATCCATTGGTGTAACCTGCGATGACCTTGAGTCCATTTTTCAAGGTCATCAATATGCTATCTCCGTACTTATTAACAATAGACACATAGTTCGAATTGCAAACCTGTAGAGATCGAGAAATGAAAAGCAGTAAAGAAAACAGAATGGAAACCGATCAAGACGTTAAGGAGGGAAGGTAAAATTAAGCAGGCGTTCCAACCCTTGGGAATATCACTGCGTCACACCCTGAGGCCACAAAAGATGCCCATACCAAAGGTATATGTTTACCTCAAGAGATCAAATATCCCTGTGCTTGGGTCTACATAGAGTTTCACTGCTACAGTGTACCTTTACTGCTAAACCCAGCTTTCTCAACTTTGCTCCCTGTTGGGTCTGTCAGTCTTTACGTTCATTTTAGTCTGGCACCGACTCAGAGGACTATTGCAACGACTTTGTCCGTCCGTCCGTCGCCTTTTTCAACTTCGCAACGGTACCAGATAGAGACGACCACTGTTTACAACGTTAGATTCAGTATCAAAAGTTAATTAAATAACATGGCAAATTAACACATCGCTGCTTCCTTATAGCGAATAAACTTCTTCGACGTAACTAAATTAAATAATAACATTTGATTGTCGAACTAAAAGGATAACACGCAGCCGTAAAAACAAAAGCATTTTAGCTTCTCGTTTAAAATAGACTCGTCGCATTGTTGCATGAACGAATGGGCTTACCGTCGAACCACATTCACCATTAGGTATATCTGCTTCTTACGAAATTAAAACTACAGTTAAAAAAATTAGGTCTAAAAAAGGAAAATTAAGCCTAAAATCACGTTACCACGGCAACGTCAAGTTGCTGCAAGTCGCTCGCTGCTGGCTTCATCAACAGCGTCTCTCCCGTCACTTCCCTATATATACTACCACTGATCTATATTGGCTACGTTGTACGTCACGTTGTAACACAAACTGTGTGCCCGAAGGCGCACCGTGTTGTAAAAATGAGTGGGTTACTATACAATCCAAACTTCTGTTAGCTGCTACTTACGGAATTAATGCTGCAAGTAAGATTTATGCCTAAAAGTTGACAAATACGCCTAAGATGTAAAATGTTTTTAAAAGCTAACACATTTTTAACCGGCAGTTCTGATGGTTACTGCTTTTAGATTATATAATAGAGATAGCTGTTGCAATGCGTGATAGAGGTGCGCGCCTCACTATTGGTATAGTGGAAAAATTGTACAGAAGACCGGATGCGACTAGGTATAGTCGCTGTAGCCGCTTGTTTTATCCTGTCAACTTTGATTATCATCAGTGGTTTTCTGAAGATTCTCAATGGTTTTCAGTCGATTTTTCAGTGATTTTTAGGTCACAGTGGTTTTCAGACGATTTTCATTGTTTTGCAATTTGAACTGTGTCTGTTGTTAACTTGCACGGAGAAGGTAGTTTGATGACCTTGAAGAATGGACTCAAGGTAATCTCAGGTGACCCCAATGGGTTGTCCCCAACATCCTTAACATG
>JAHWFP010036202.1:0-13395 GCA_023313725.1 Lithobius niger
CTGAATGCCGCTGTTGTAAAATCGAATCAACCTGGGGGGGGGGGGGGCAAGGGAATGTCAATAAGAGGAATGCTTGCGATAGCGTGGACGTGGGGAAGCAGCCGATCTGGAGTGGAGGAACAGCCAAGTGACCTCCCACACCTCCGTCCCGTTTTTTTGGAATGAAAGGGTGACTGTGACTGTGGAAGTGATGCCGGAGGAGAGTCACTAATCTTGGAAGCACATTCTTCTGCAGGAGGACCTTTGCGAGCATCGGACGCGGAACAGGAATGACGAGCATGTCAAGGTCGGAGAGATGTGGCGCAACTTTGGGGATTAAACCTCGAAAGAGAGTCTTGACTCGTGGATAGGCTGGTTTCGTAACACATGCCGAGTGTAATCGTGGATGT
Source organism: Lithobius niger (assembly GCA_023313725.1). Taxonomy (NCBI): domain Eukaryota; kingdom Metazoa; phylum Arthropoda; class Chilopoda; order Lithobiomorpha; family Lithobiidae; genus Lithobius; species Lithobius niger. The sequence continues at coordinate 390 of JAHWFP010036202.1, forward strand.
TAGGAGCGGTGTTAAGGGCGATTTACCGGCGGAGCAACGTAGAATTGAAGAAAGCACGGGTGAACCAATTAGTGGAATGGTAAGTCGCGAAACATGCTTTGCAAAAGACTTGATTGATGAGGAATGCTAACTGACGTGTGTCCACAGGTGGAGAGTTAGTGGAAAGATATTCACATAGAGCGTTCGCTGCAGTGTTTAAGACATCCACCTGGGAGGCAGCACTAAGCCCAAGGGGAAGAAGGTGGTCATTGTCCTGGAGGACAAAGACTGGAATGGCTGCACATCGTGGTAGGAACAAAGAAGACCCAAAATCCATCTCGGCTCTCCGACTGCGGGTATCTGTCAAAGTTACGACTGTCGGCAGTGCCATCGCCGACAGGGTGGAAGAAGGAGTTCTCACGACCCGGTCGGCAACACTTTCCTTCGAATTTTACCGGACAATTTTTCCAAAAGTGTTTATCTTGTATTTTTTTTTCCAGGGCTCCGACCATAGTAACGTTCCTACTATTAAAAATCACGTTTGTTTAAAGAATTGAGCAAAACACTTCGTCCCCCCCCCCCCTCCTTCAATAGTTGCAATGCATAACATTGTAGTTTCATAAAAAAATATATAGGCCTATTTTCACGTTGTTATGAGTTTAACTCAATGCACTTCTCAAGCTAAGGCCTCTAAAAACACCCAAAGTCGGCAATTCCCTTTGCCATCCAAGCTCCTTCAATACCTGTCCAATCAGTGTCCAAGGCTACCCTGCCCGTCCGCGCTGCCATGCCAACTTCCGGTAGTGACAGCCTGGTTGGCCAGAGTCAGACTCCTCTCCTCCTCGAGGCATCCCTCTACCCCGCACCCCCCCTCCGTCGCTCTCCTACAGGTCCGCGGTTTCCCTCCTACCTGCAGGCAGGCAGCAGGTATAAAACAGACCTGAGGGACTGCATCTACAGCATTGGCTTAACTCCAAGTCAGACGTTACTACGGCGGTCGGAGCAAAGATGTCCCCAGTCCGAGTGTTGCCATGCCGGGCAAGGTAGTAGTTTAGGTAACTAGTTTTAGCTTTATTTTGATTTTTCGGAACTTTATTTCTAAAATTGAATTTAAAGATTTAAACTAACATTTGACTTAGATTTCGTGATTATGGGTAGTTAAAACCATCGGCATTTTCTGGTCTCCCCTCCCATAACTTAAGGGTTTAAGGGTCCCCTTTCTAAAAACCGGCTTTCTTTCTGTTTTTACTACATAGCGTACTCAAATAGTTATTTTAGATTCACCAAGGTCCTGTAGCATAATTACAGAAGCACAGACTTCGATGGTAGGGCCCTGATTATTGCTAGCTTGACTCAATGTGAAAGAGTAGATTTGATCTTGTGCAAGATGCCTTGAAACAAAATCTTAAACTTAGACTAAGACTAAAATTTGTGAGAGTGCAGTTTCTAACTTAGAGGTGTTTAGGTAACACCAAAGAACGTTTTCTATTCGAAATTGTAAGTGTGAATTTTCTTAAATGTAAATTGAGAAAATTGGATCTGTTTAAGTGCTGTTGTGCTTTACGTAACGTATGTGATTGGTAAAGCAAAACAGTACTTAAACAGACGCAATTTTCTGAATTGTACATTTGATTATTTCAATTAAAAATCACCAATTTTTATCCGTGTACATTTTAACAAGTAAAATCAACTTTAATCATATAACCCCATTTTTTACGGCACACTTGAAGTTTTTGTTTGTAATCCGTGTACCTTTTTTACGGCTATGGTGTCGCGCTATAAAGGTTTATGCATGCAGTCGATTATTGCATGCACGAAGAATGGATCTGGAGTTTGCTGAGTGGCATTGTTCCCTAAATACAATGGTTAAAACAATGTAAAACAATCAAAATTATCGTTTAGGGTCCCGTAAGTCCGGAATGGATTGACCAATTGAAAAAGTGGCCCCTGTAAGGTTGAAGCCCAGGGAAATTTCTGGCTCAGATCATGTTTCAGATTTTAGGTAGGTGCGGTAGTTTTTCTGAAACCGTGTCAGCCTAGAAGAACAAGAACAAAAACCAGAACAACAACAACAACAAGAAGTGAACAGTTTTCAAATTTACGTGTGGCTTCCTACGTTTACTCTTGCACGGAATTGCATAAAAGTTGGTGTAAAGTTCGGAAAAGTTGTTATCTACTATTTGGCCAAGTTTGGTCGAAATATATTGAATAGAAACGGAGAAATTAATAGTTTTAGTTTTGCTGGAGAGAGGACTAAAATCATATATATACATCGCCGTGTATGATACGTACTTCTAATGTTCCGTTTTTTCGCAAATAAAATTCGGTGGACAGTGGACATACCGTACACAGGAAAGATCGTACCGTACCAAGTACAATAAAAAGGAAGCGAAAAAAGCCAACAAATTAACTGAACGAAAAACGCCTTTGCCGTTTAGAAAAAAAAAGCAAGCCTTTATACCCAAAATAAACTCGCTGGCTTTGGTCATGCCTTATTGTTGTTGTTGTTTGCTTTTAGGGAGCACGAACCCAAACTGGGTTATCTGCGCCACGACAATGAGCACAGCCACCTACAGTAAAGGCCGGATCAGATCAAGACAAATTAGGCAAGTAAAATCAACCATTGACATAGAAGGAAGCGCAAGTTTGCTACGTGCTGCCATCTCTACACCAAGCGGCGAAATTTCAAACTAACCTACCAGAGTTCCAAATTCTGTCAACAGATGACGCCACTCGGCAAACTAGCCGCGTCGTTATTTGATTCGCCGTTTTGCGGAGCATTGTGGGAGGCAAAGACGATACGGCCTCCATGAGTCATGCCTTTTGGGTGGCCCTGCAACAAGTATTCTGATAAACCTTGCATTGTTGTGAACGATCCAATGCTTGGAATAATAGGCCACAGCACTGTATTGATCGCGTGAATACTGTTTGTGTTCATGAAGGATGTTGATTAATCCTAACGACGGGTACAACATGGTTCTGCTTCGCTATTTATGAGGATGCCACATTTGTTTTTAATTATTATTGATTAGATGTTTTTGCTTAATTCATTTTCAAGATTCCATTAAGTGAGTATTATGTTTAACATGCTCTTGAATTAATTAGTATGGTCTACAAAAGAAAGGGGGAAAAATATTTGGGTTGAGCATGATTTAAAAAAAAAAGAGTTGGTTCCGTTACTATTATTAAAAGTTGGTTATGAAACTAAGGGGTTACGTTTAAAAAGTTAACTCAAGTAAAAATTTTTATTATACGACTTCCGTACCTCCTCGTAGTAATGTGAACCTCGTTCCTCACGTGACATGGCTCCCCCCATTTGTTTCTCCATCAGGTGAAATTCGAGCCAAGGCAGCTTACAATGATGACTTGAGTAACACTGGCTTTTAGGCTGTACCCTTAAACTGCACAACTCAACCCCAAAAAAATGAAAAATAAGGGGTCAACTGCAATTTTAAAATAGAAATAAATAAGAATTTGTGCACACCAAGAAGACAATTCGTATACCGCGGCCCCACGGAAATGATATTCAATTCACCAAACTTAGATAGCATGTAATAACAACATGATGAAATATCAAGAAAAAAAACCAGACCAGTGTATCAACCGCAAGGCATCAAGCAAGGCATCAAGCACGTACGCAAACAAACTAGGATTACCCCGTAAACTTCCCAGGATAAGGTAAATTATTTGCAAGTAACCAAATTAGTTACTCCAAGCTTTTACAACAAGCTTTTACAACAGTAAGCTTGTTGTAATTAGTTTTACAACAAGCTTTACTTAGTCGGAAGGCTTTTCTGTTAGAAGAGAGTAATTTGGGCGCTGCTCGAATATAGTCGATGTAGAGCACTGGACAGAACACTGGGCAGAAATCATAAAAATAATAATGATGAAGCATTAACTCGTTATATTTTTAGCAATACCTTAGTTTATCAACATTTTATTCTAAAATCAGAAAACACACGTTGCGTTATTATTCGATAACTATTTATAAGCAAGCCGACGAGACTATTTTAAACGAAGTTAAAATCCATTTGTTTTTATTGAATGTTACTTTAGGATTTTAATTCGACGATCAAATGTTATTATTTAATTTAGTTACGTCGAAGAAATCTATTAGCTATAAGGAAGTAACGATATTTTAATGTGCCACGTTATTTAACTAACTTCTCACACTGAATCTAACGTTGTAAGCAATGGTCGTCAATATCTGGTACCGTTGCAAAGTTGAAAAAAGCGACGGACGGACAAAATCGTTGCAATAATCTTCTCAGCCGGTACGGCTGTCCAGAAGACTAAAAGCGTAACCGTGAAGAATTTAAACACAAGGTTTTCAACGGATTCTTGTTCCGTTTACTATGGAAAACAACATACTAAAAATGGAGTTTAATCTGACCAACGAAAACGGGTAATTTCCAAGATGGCGTCCAAGATGGCGTTCATAGGGCGCTTAAATAGGCTATATCTCAAACACTATTAAACGTAGAAAGATGATTTTGGTGTCTAACCCCTCATTTTATGACCCAAGGAATCCGATGGAATCAAGTAAATTAGTATCATTTAATTGTCAACAAAAAATTATTTGCATTCCTAAAAAAGACGTAAATATGTGAAAATTCACGGAAAGGCTTACTGTTTTTCATCGGATATTACCCACTTTACAGCCTTTTTTATTTTTTATTTTTGTTACTTTATAATAATAAAGACAGTTACTAATAATACAGATGTAGCCTGGTTGCCAAACTGCACATTTTAGGTCTGAAGCGTGTTTTGGCGTATAAGAAAGGTTTCTCATTGGTTTCCGTATGTTGTAATGTGGCAAGTCCGTACTTGCCGGGTTCCAGCTTGGCACCCTTGAAGAATTAGAAAGTTCAAAGGTCAAAATAGGTTAAATAGTTAGTGGGCTAGAGGTCGTCGTTACAGAGCAACCCCTCTCTCCCAACACCCCATGCAATATATTGATTGTTTTTTTCGAAATTCGACTTTAGGTAGTTTGCTTTAAAGAATAACGAGCTACTCCCCCCCCCCCCCGCCAACATCTCCTGTTAATAGTGTTTTTAAAGTTCTTTATGAGGTATACTCATCATGAGAAAACTTGTTCGCACCGAAACAAAGTGACTAATTTGTCAAGATTATCGATTACGTATCGGTCTTGTATCGCTTTTATATCAGAATGTTAACTTTTTTTCTTATTTATGACTTTAAAGCACTCGAATGGATAAAATTAGGCTTGGATTAAAGTTGGGAATGTTTTTTTTTTGTCTAACGATACTACGAAAAGTTGTCTCCGCCAAATAGGGAACGTCTCGCGGCTATTTGTGTTTGCCCTGTTGAGAAATTAGGAGTACGACATGGTATAAAATGCAGCTCTAGAAATGTCCCTAACCGACGTAAAGAAGTTTTAGAAGTCTCCCCGGTATTAAAAAAAAAAACATTTTCACCAATCAATAATTAGGCCTAATTACATCCATTTAAGCTAATTAAGTAGTTTAGGATTGCTTTACAGTTGAAAATAATTACAAATACCCACGATTCATCAACAGGGTGTACAAAAAAAAAATCGCTGTAGAATGAAGCAGACATCTGCATTAAAGACTGTCCTTGGGAGGATACACAATACACGTGTCTCAGAAAGAAAGAAAAGACTACTGCCTCGACTGGGACTCGAACCTAGGACTTCCCGTTTACTAGCCGGGCGCACTAACCACTGCGCTACTGGGGCGGGTACTGGCTACAGGCTCCAGCCGAGCTAAGTAGCTGTCTCAGTGGTGACCTAAAGATCACAAACATACAAGGAGGGAAAGCAACATTGCTTCTTGGCCTCCACACAAGAAATAATGCAAGTAGTAAATAAAGAAATCACAAGGTAAGGGTAAATGAAGCAAGCAGTCTGCATTAAAGACTGGAATTGTGAGGATACACAATACACTAGTCTAAAAAAGAAAGAAAAGACTGCTGCCCCAACTGGGACTCGAACCCAGGACATGCCGTTTACTAGCCGGGCGCTCTTTGTGTGTGATCTTTAGGTCACCACTGTGAAAGATTGAACAGCTACTTAGCTCGGCTGGGGCCTCTAGCCAGTACCCGCCTCGGTAGCGCAGTGGTTAGAGCGCCTGGCTAGTAAACGGGAAGTCCTGGGTTCGAGTCCCAGTCGGGGCAGTAGTCTTTTCTTTCTTTCTCAGACTAGTGTATTGTGTATCCTCACAAGGCGGGTGGCCACACCAAATTAGACAAACGTATCGCGACGAACCAGACCCACCAGACGTTACTAGAAGGAGCTTCGTTTTGTTGTCGTGAGACGCCTAAATACACCTAAATACGTCTCGCGACAGTGTCTCATCCGGTGCGTGGCGCTCAACTCATTGCTGTGGTTGTGGAGACGTCTACAGCATGCTGAGACCATAGATTAGAAAGTTAACTAGATGTACCGTCTCACTTCTTCCCGTCCTACGCGGACCTCTAGCGGTAGTTGCGGCTACTAATACCTCTGATAATGCTTTGCCATCGTTCTGCTTCGAAGCCGCTTCGGTAGCCGCAACTACCGCTAGAGGTCCGCGTAGGACGGGAAGAAGTGAGACGGTATATCTAGTCAACTTTCTAATCTATATGCTGAGACAGGTTGCGACAAAATGTTTTGTCGTGCGACTAACATCTAATTTGGTCTAATTCCACACTAAGGTCCGTTGCACACATGCTTTTTTTTAACGCGCGTTGACGCTACGTTACCGCATTTGCGGTGTGGTTTACGTGACATCTGTTAGGTACTGCACACATACCTGCGTCGACGTTGCGTTACCGCGCGTCCATCGTACGTTCGTTTTGCACCGCAATCCCCCCCCCCGGTCAACGCAGCGTTAACGCAAACGCACCTATCCGTCTCCGAGTACCTTGTGTGACTTGAGCGGTGCACACATCCGTCGTTTATCGCAAAAGCGTTACCGAAAATGGCGTCCAATTTCGAAGAAATACACATGGAATTGTTTATTGGGGGAGTAAAGAACTCTCCTGAAATATGAAATGTTGCTGCAGAAATGATTGAAGACTCATTGGGAAGTAATTAAAGAACTTATCCGAATTTTTTTTAGTTAATCTGCAAAGGATGTATAATATATTCCCCTGGTACGTCTTATATCGGTATATAAATGTACCAAATATCGTCGCATTGGTTTCAAAGTATATTTTTTTGTACACGAGGTAGGCGAAAAAAGCAATGTCTCATTGGTTTAAAAACATATTTTTTTTTTGTTCGCGGGGTTAGCAAACTGGGTTGCGGCCGAATGCGTATTGGCGTTACTTCAAGGTTATGTGTGCAGTGATTGCTAACGTCAACGCAGCGTCAACGCGCGTTAAAAAAACGCATGCGTGCTCCAGGCCTAAGGGTGGCCACACACCAAAGTCGACAAAACATCACACGACAGGACATTTTGTCGAAACATGGCTCAGCCTGCTGCAGACGTCTCCAAAACCAAAGGAATGAGCTGAGCGCCACACACCGGATGCGACGTTGTCGCGAGACGTCTTTAGGCGTCTTGCAACGACGTTTTGTCGACTTTGGTATGGGGCTACCCTAAATGTATCCTGTTCCTCAATTGATGACCGTTTCTAACCTTAACTACTTCATCGAACTTTCTAACTACTTTCATCCGATTAGGTCAGTAGAGTGTCTTAAACTGGGAATTATTATAAATTATACTGCCAATTCCATAACATGGTGTTTAACAAATTCCCCGCCAGGACTGCCGGCCAGGGTAGCGTGAGAGGCTACCATGCTCCTTCAGCGGCTATGGGAACTATTCTGGCAAATTCTGGACAATCTGTCGGCCACTACGATGATCGGAGGTTTCCCGGATCGAATCCCCGGGATGGGACCTCCCTTTACCAGATATTTCTTCTTCTCTAAAAGTCTGGTATTGTTCAAAATTAAGCCGGTTCAGCCATACAAGCATAAGTTGCTTCGACTGACTTAAGGCTCAAAGAAATTAATTAAAAAAAATAATAATTACAGTAGCTGTGGAATGGTCCCTATTTGACGTAATCAATTTTTTTAGCATCAGGATGTAAAAAACAATCTTACCGTTTACTCGGCCGGAATTACATCTAATTTGAATAATTTGAGAGATCACACCAGTGCTTTTAAGTTGAGAATAATTTCAAATTTTAATCAAATTACTTAATCGGGATAAGCAAAAAATTGCTGTGTTGGGACGGTACTTATTAGACATACACAACTGTTTTTAATCTCGTTGGTTAAAAAACATCCCCAACTTTCATCCAAGCCTATAATTATATCCATTTAAGGTAATTATATAGGTTACCCGAATGCTTTAAAGTTGCAAATTAAGAAAAAAAAAGTAGCATATCGATATAAAATCGATGCACATTCATCGATAAGAACCTTAATCCGGAGACTGAGGTGAACAACTTTTTCCGGTAGTGCATGCACACTTCATCCCGTCATTCCCAGCAAAACGTACCAGCTACTTACTGGCGTTTAAAAGGTGAAAATGAATTAAATATTTTTCGTCTGATCCCAACTGGATCGGATCGGCCGCTGATCTGTCCGATTAGTTTAGGAAAGGGCTCATTGAGTACATTTCTAAAAAAACTGAAATGTGACGTCACTTATGATGGAAGCGTTATAATTGGATCGGGTCAGATTGGCCGCTGATCTGTCCGATTAGTTTAGGAAACTGCTCATTGAATCCATTCCTAAAAGACTGAAGTATGACGTCACTTTTGATGGAAGCAGAATAATTGGATCAGATGGCCGTTGTTCCGTCAGATTAGTTTAGGAAAGTGCTCATTGAGTCTGCTCCTAAAAGACACCAGTGTGACGTCACATTTGATGGAAGCCGAGTAATTGGGGCGGATCGAACGCTGATATGTCCGATTTGTTTAGGAAAGTGCTCATTGAGTCCATTCCTAAAAGACTGAAGTATGGCGTCACTTTAGATGGAAGCAGAATAATTGGATCGGATGGCCGTTGTTCCGTCAGATTAGTTTAGGAAAGTACTCATTGAGTCTGTTCCTGAAAGACTTAAGTGTGACGTTACTTTTGATGGAAGCAGAATAATGGGATCGGACGGCCACTGATCTGTCAAATAGTTACGATGGAAACAGACTAATCGGATCGTGTCAGCCGCTGATCTGTCCACTCAGTTTCGTAAAGTGCTCAATTCGTTCGTTACTAGAAGACTGAAAATGTCATTTTAGAATGAAGCCGAGTAAGCGAAGATGGTTTTGTGAATGATTTGAGTGAAACGATATATTTCACCCTATGAAAGGTCACTCATCTAAAATGTCATTTTTTCCTCCACAGATTAATTTCTGGGATGAGGTTGCTTTTTTTCCTGGCTGGGATAAATTTGGTTTGGCTGATTAGTTAAAATTGAATTGATCTGTTCCCACAGTAAGTATTAAAGATGGAATGCGTTTCTTGTATCGTACGTGTTTTATGTACTACACCCTCTATCCCTGTTTTTTTTTTTTTTTTTTTTAACTTCTTCGCCAGCCTTTTTTTTTTCCGACTAGCTGGAAATTAATCTAGCCGATTTCGGCTTGTTGTAGTTTCGGCTATAGTTTGTGACTTATTGCCTAGTTGCATTGGTGTATAAATCAATATTTGTATCAATGAACAATGTTATCGCCCCTGACAGATAAAAGTCCCATTCGTCAGTAGCGTATTTGACCTGGCATTCACTACTGGCTCGTGGTTGTTCATGTTGGTCAGGTTCCCCGGGTACACGTCACAAAGTTCACGAAGCGTGTTGGTATTTTTCACGTTATCAACTTAATCCACCTACCTGTGGAATCCTTTCGTCGTTACGGTTCACAAAATCATAACGAAAACCTGCACAGATGCTTATTTATTTCAAAAAAATAAGTTTATTAAAACGTGTTAAAACGCTACTCACAGCCATAGTGAGGGCGACGCCGTACTGAAAGATGAGTGCAACGAGAAAACCTGATTTTGACCAGAACATTAGTAAACGAAAATTATCTCTGTTTGGACAGGTTTTTGGTTGCGGTTGCTGATGTTACGAGAGGAAGCCCGTGCTATGCACGGGGGCAGCCATGAATAAAGTTTACGGACACACTTTTCCCGACACATTTTCCCGGCACTCTTCCCGACATTTTTCAGATTGAACCTGTTCGCTGACGTATGGGCCCGGTTTTGATCGACTACTCCCTCCTAGCTGCTCTTTCACGGGGCCGGTAGATGGGAGAGTCCACTTGCAATGCGGGCGTGAGGAGGGGGGAAGTGATTGTACGGCCTTTTACTGTTTTGTCTTATCGGCTCTTTTCTTATCAGCTCAGCCGGCATCCAGCATTATATATAGATATGTTTAGCCACAGTGAGCGCGGCATATAATTTGGAAAAAAAAAATGACCATCATTTAAAACAAAATATTTGTTTTCGATTTTTTCTGCAAATTAGGGCAAATCAAGGTCGCTGTTCACGAAAATGACAAGGCATTTGTTTCTCCAAATTACGTGTCGCGCTCGCATAACGCATAACATCAGAAATCGCAACCAATAACTTGTCCGAGCAGAGATAATTTCCGTTTACTTAAGGTTTTGGTTTTTTTGTTGCGCTCTCATCTCGTAGTATCACTACGGGTCACTACGGATGTGAGTAGCGTTTTAACATGTTTTAATATTTAAAAAAAAATAAATACGCGTTTCCACAGGTTTTCGTTATGATTTACTGAACCATAACGATGAAAGGATTCCACAGGCAGGTGAATTAAGTTGATTGCGTGAAAATTAGCTAATTTATTAATTAACAAGATATTTTTCCTTCTACTTGGTTGTAGTCAAAAGTCTAAAGGTTGTCTGTTGGTGCCAAAGACCTATTAATCAAAAGTGCCGCCCAGGAGTTTTTGCATCGTGACACGTCTTTAAACCAACTTTTTTTTTTATAGGAACCTTATAGTGTCCGCGGCCTATCTTGAGTTCGCCCCAGAACGACACGGATAATCAATTGTATGTTTTTGGTAGCAGAGTGCCTTGTTGATATCCAAGATGGTTAAAAAAACAATGGTGGCCGTCGATTAATGGCCCCCCCTCCAGGAAAACGTAGCCGCTCATACAATACCTGCAGGACTAATTAAGTACGCCACCCCTTCGTAGAAATAATTTGGTTTTTTTTTCAATGAAATTTCCCTTTTACAGATGGAGGGCTTACAAACAAGAATGGACGACGGAGATTCGTCTTTGATAACGGAGTCTTCGGTAACCCGTCCAGACAACAACGGATTTGCAGGTGACCACTCCTTCTACCAATCCCTCAATCAACAAAGGCTCGAGAAGAAAACCACCAACGTCGTCATTGAATGCAACGAGGTACTGTTTCCAGCTCACAACTACGTCCTGGCATGTCGCAGCAACTATTTCTTCAAGAAGTTTTGCTGGGACGACGGTGGTTCTGCAAATGTCAACAACCAGATCATCGTCCTGAATGAGTACCACCCGTCAGTCATGGAAACTGTCATGGACTACATTTACACTGACAGCGTGAAGCTTTACAAAATTTCGGATGAGAAGTTGGAAATGCTGGTTTTGTGTGGTCGATCGTTGGAACTCATCGGCTTTGAAGCCAGTCTATTGAAAGTGCTACTGAGCAACTTGAAGCAGAGCAACTTCCACCTGAGTTTGATGCTGGCGAATCAAACGCAGGACACGGACGCAGAGACGAAAATCTTGGAGTTCGTTTGCCAGAATCTGACCAATATTTGGACAAGCTCCGAGTTTGCAGCTCTGGACGAAGACCACCTAACCTACATTTTCGAAACTTGCTCCGCCACTTTAACTTGCCATGACATTCTCCTGGAATGTTTGTTGAAGTGGGTCAACAAAGATGAGGAAGTGAGGGAAGACTCTCTCGCGAGGCTCCTGGGTCACATCAACTTCAACAAAATCTCCAAAGCGGCAGCCACTACGGCACTCTACAACCAACTCGTCTACAGCAAACCCCCTTTGAAAGACGAAATATTACACGTCATAAAACGAGAAGATTACGACGAAACTTACTCGGAAAGTACCATCAGTGCCATCCCTCAGGTTGAAAAGCCGAGTTCAGTGTTGGTACCGAGTACCGAGAGTGGGGCACCGACACTTTTGTTTATTGGCAGAGGTGAAAGAAACAGTGGTACTGCCGTAACCTACGATGTGAATACCGATGAATGGTACGAACCATGCGACTTAGAAATCTCTCTTGCCCATAGACCTGGTATTGGGTACGATGGCCAAAACCTGCTGTTTCTCGGCGGTACCAGCGTGACTGATTGCAAGCAGTCGTCCTGCATTTTGTATAACTTCTGCAACCGCACCATCCACACGTTGCCGGACCTGAGAATTGCAAGAGAAATGCCATTAGTGTTTCCATTTGACGGTACAATTTACGCTATTGGTGGCAGCGGGCGCTACAGCAATGAAGGACTGTCGCACGGAGAATACCTGACTAGTACCTATGCAACGGTATGGAAGGTGATGCAGCCAATGAGGGCTAAGCGCAATGGTCTTGCCACTGCTTGTGTCTTCAATTCGTACATCTATGTTGGTGGTGGTGGTACCGGGCAAGTTGAAAGATATCTTACCACTCAGAAGACTTGGGACTTGCTGACGCCACTTTCCGAAAATGATTTCTACGATGGTAACGTTCACTTGTCAGCGGCTTCAGGAAGGATCTGCGCCCTCAGGTTTTACAAGCCCAACTTTGTCTTGACGTATAACCACGAGCGAAGCAACTGGGAAACGGAAATGATCCGGGGTTCCCCGCCGGAACACATTACCCACACCGTCGGCTGGGGATCAAAAATCTTCACCCTTGATAACGAGAACAGGCTTTATATTTTAGATATCGCTGCTTACGTGTGGTACGAGTTAACCAAGATACCAGCAAAAAGCCTGGCTCATCCGCATTACTTAAATCTCTTCTGAGCATGTTAAGGGTTTATTGATATTAGTGTAGTGATGGAAGTTGTAAAAAAATTGTTATTTTCACTTGTCTTATTTTTCGGCATCCGTT
>JAHWFP010036204.1:0-16834 GCA_023313725.1 Lithobius niger
ATTTACCGGGACGATAGTTCCGTGAACGGATGGCGCGGATTCATTTCGTGAGCCTGCAAGAAGAACGCTGCAAGAAGCTTTGCTTTGCTTGGGTGGGGGGCCCTGTGTTTTCTTGAAAGCTTCCAGTCGTCGTCTGTCGTTGCTTGGTGTTCAATAGAAACTGCTCAAGCGTTTTCTTTGCCAGCTACTAATTGGCCAGATGGAGATTAAGTGAAATCCATCTGTACCAAACGAGGAGTCCCTCCAAAACTGACAATCTTGACAGCAGTATGGATGGGGGGGACCGGGAGTGCGACGCTGCTCGAAATGGGTTTTGTGTGGGTGTGGGATGTTTGCGGATCAGTGTTGCGGGTAAACTTGGGCGATTAGCACACCAATGTGTACACGTCTAGCAGAAATGGATCGTTCTTGTTACTTTCTGCTATGTGTTGGCATGAAATACGACGAAAGAAACGAAACGAAATAACAAATTTAACCAATACGACAAACTAATGAATTTTCATGTTTTTTTTTTTTTGTTGTTGTTGTGCTTTATTTTCACGGTTTTTATCCATTTTCGTGTTTTACCCTCACTGTCACGTTTGCCTTGGTGACGAGGGTGATATATTTTAAACAAAATGGCATCTTTTTTTTTTATATCTTCTTAGTTACATTCGATATATAAAAGTTCTGAAATAAAACCGAAACATGGTGTTTCGTTGTACAACTTGTGCATTTTATTTCTTGGTTGTATTATATAAGTGTTATTTTTATTATCTTTTGCTTAGTTTTCATTATTATTTATTGTGTATAAGAAAGTGTTAAACCAGGCGGATTAAACAGGTTAATCTCACCGGGTTAAGCGACTTCTTTTTCGTAACTTGCTTCAAAGATGAATCAAACACCAAACAAAAGCGAACAGAACGCACCACTGCTACAGACAGTTTGGCTCCAAACTTGGAGTGGCGCGTGCCAAGTGATGTTGCTTTAGCCGTTCAGCACCTTCCTAAACTACAATCACAGCTCAGCAAACTCAACAAGCTCAGCAGAGTATTCGAACCGTCATACCTTCACCGCGACCAGACCTGGCTAATGGATTTGACCAGGATTGGCTAATAGATGTGACCAGGCGAGAGCAATGCCGAATTGCAAGCTATCTAAGGGAGGTGGTTCCCGGGGGTGGAGGTTTGAGCATGCGTCAGGTAACAGTTTTGCCGGAAACAGATTCATCGCTGATGACGGTTGACGTCAATCAATCCGAGTCAACACGGCTATTTGTAAACGAGCCAAACTGTCACCAACAGTGGTGCGTTTTGCTCGCTTTGTTTGGTCGTTTAGGAAGGCACTGGAAGTTGCTGGTTGGTGCTTGGTGGAGCGACGGGGCCAGGGAGCAAACACCAAAAATAAGACTAGATCAGGCGGTGTGGGGTTTACGATGGGCAGTGCGGACACGTTTCCCCATGCGCCAACGGTGTCGAGGCACCAGCACACCACGTGCATCGAAAGCACCGTGTATCGAATGCACAGGCAAAATAATCCGTACATCGAGCAAACATCCAGAGGTTTTCCTCGATAGTCCAGCAGTGAGTTTTCGGCAGCTCTGATTGGTTGGGCTGTAGAATGTGCATGGTTCATGAAGTGCGCCCTCCCCACCCTCCCCCACCGGCAGTGAGCAGTACCAAATGCTTGATGTGCACTCGATTTACGGTTCATTCTGGTAGGTGGGCAGCGCGGACGGACACGTTTACCATGTGTCAATGTGTTGTGGCACTAGTGTACGTGCGTCGATCGCGTCGAGTATTGAGTGCCCTGGCAGTATAAACCGTACACCATTCTTCGTACATTCCGGCAATGAGTTTCTGGACGTTCTGATTGGTTGGGCAATAGGATGTTTATCGTTCCTGCGCGTAGTGCAGCACCCCCAGCAGTACTGATTGCGTACAGCCAGAGGTACCAGATGTCAGAGGCACCAGCTGCCAGTTGTGCGCTCGATGTACCGTTCATTTTGGTACCGTGGGTTCATTCTGGTAGCTGCAGACAAGATATACGTCTTCTTGTTCCTTACACTTCAAAAAAATCCTTTCTTTCTTGAATAAAAATTCCGTTTTTTCGCCTATTCTTTCCTTGGAAGGGAAGTGTCCGCACCGCCCACTATGCACCTGTCAAGCGTCCGCTCTCGACACGATCCGCTCTAGCTACGTCCACTCTGGCCACATAACCGTTAGGAAACGCCGAATTAAAACTGTAACTTCCCTGGAGTAGGTAGGTGTTTTTTTTTTTTTTTTTTTTAAATAAAGCACTGCGCTAAATAGAGCAATCGCATACAGCGACCGCTTCTCTACGAGAGCGTAGGAAAAAAAAAAAGAAACAAAGCTCAACGATGAAAAACGAGCTCACAGGCGTTGTTGGGGGCGTCGGACAAACGTCTAATTGGAAAATCGTCAAATGGGATAATTGTCTAATAGCTGCAGAAATAAAAATTCTGGAAAATCGTCTAAACGGAATATCGTATAATGGAAAATCGTTCTAAACGGAATATCGTATAATGGTTAATCGTATAATGGATAAACGTCTAACTGCGGTTGCTGATGTTATATGTATAGCCGCAGAGAGCGAGGCAGGGACATTAAACGATTTTTCATTACACGAATTTCCGGTTAGGCGATTTTCTATTATACGAATTTCCTGTTAGACGACTTTCCGTTATACTGTTACACGGTATACGTTCTTCCAATTATGCGATTTTCCAGTTAGACGATTATCCCGCGCCCCGGCGTGTTGTCACTAAACTAAAGTTTGCAGCATCTAGCGCTACATATCTGTCTCTAGCGCTTGCTAGCAACAAATAAAGGAATGCGGCAAAGAAATATCTTTTTTTTTTATTTAATATTTTTATATTATTAAATATTAAAAAAATTAATACAACAAACGAGCCACGTGACTCCTTAATTATTGAGTAAAAATTTGGTACGTCCTTGTGCGCCTGGAAACAAGCTGTACGTAATGATTAACGATATTACTGCCACTAGATGGCGCACGGTAGAATGTAAAGAATATATTGTGGCGCCATCTAGTGGCGGTAATATCTTTAACTTTTAGAGTTTGCTTCCAGGTGGACGAGGACGTACCAAATTTTTATTCAATAATTTAGGAGGTACGTGGCTTGTTTGTTGCGTTAAAAGATATTTCTTTATGCATTTAAATGTTTTCTTGCTGTTAGCAAGCGCTAGACAGAACTCGATGGTGCTAGATGCTGGAAACTTTCATTTGGTGGCAACCCGCCGTTAACGACAAAATTCCCACCAACCTGGAACCCAGAAAACCTGGAAAACTCGGGGAATTTAAACTGCGTTTGAAACTCAGGGAAATATCAAGGAATTCTCCGAGTTTTCACAAAAAAACTAGTAAAACTCATGGAAATAAAAAAAAAAAGTCATAAAGATTATGAATAAGCCCAAAAGTGCATAAAAACATATTGTATCAACATACTGCATTAAAAATGTTATCCGTCTGTTATTGTATTGATCCCTGGAAGGGATGGGGGCTCAATACTCATGTGCACGATGTGAGCCCTATAAACAGTAAAATTGGTAAAATGTGTGGAAAAAATCTTTCCTAGAATTGTGGCAAATCCCTGGAAATTGACGTCTGTACTCCGAAAAACATGGAAAACTCGGGGAAATTTATTTCAGTATTTTGGTGGCGACCTTGAATGAGGGTTCGCTGGGAAACCAAGCGCCGCCGCGTGTTAAGTATAATCGAATGATTACGGACCAGTTTTTCAAGGGATTTTAGAGGACCCAATACCGGAATGCGCAACCTAATTATGATAGTATGAAAATTTTAAAATAGTACCTCCGATGTATGTTTTGGATTGGAAAGGGTATTAATTAACATGTACAGGGTGATCAATTAAGTTGTAACTCAGATGGATAGCTAATGTACTACTGAACGATGTGTTATGAGATCCGGGTGATATGATGAGGCCAAAGGGGCCATTGATTGGATAAGAAATGGATGAACTTGCCAAATGTTATCAAGGTCCTTCAACTGCTAGCTTCTTAAATATATATTAATATAAATTAGGAATATGTAGGGAACAAAGAGACATTACCAATGCCCAAAAAAAGTACAAAAGTCGGACTATATTTGCAGGACCTGTGACGTACGTAAAATGGCTACTGTCGACCCCTGAAAGTAGGCGATGCTTCCCTGCACGACGGAGTGTTTGAATGGAATGCCATTTAGAGGTCGAAAGTAGCCATTTTACGTACGTCATAGACAGGGCCGGATTTCTAAGTAGGCCCAGGAGGCCCGGGCCTATAGCGGCACTTTTTTTAGGGGCGGCACGATGTTTTAGAAACAATCGTGCTTGACATCAGCTGACGCGAGTTTTTCCGGCATTTCGCGTTCACGAAAATTTAACTAAATGCTGATGCCATCCATTGTTCGAATTAAGCTAAGCGCAGCTCAGTCTAAAAATGTTTTAAAATTCTGCATCCTGTCAAGAGATATCGCTATAAACAAGAACTCATCCTATAAATAAGACGTTGCCATCAAAGAGTGATTTTGAGATGGACAAGGCACGTTTTTTTTTTTCAAATGTCAGCGAGTTGTTCAAGATGCTTATAACTAGTAGCCCTCTGTGTGTATATCTCATTTTAATTCTTCGTTCAGGTAATCTTACTTAATGCACGGCGGTGACGCCACGCCAACACATCCCAATGCTAAAACTGTAGCTGTTATATACGGTTAATCTGAAAACCCACACACGTGACCGTGGGTTTATTTTGATAACCCACATTTTTTCGATAACCCACACTTTTTTTGATAATCCAACACTTTTTCCTCATTCCACACAACTGCTCTACTATGTGACAGACTTTGCAAAACTACCGTACACAACACAAATTCAACCAACATAAATAAGCACATTTGCAACCTGCGACATTTATCGTACTAACACGAAAAAAAAAAAAAAACCTCGCGTAGGCTACTATGCTAGGACCCCAACCGTGCAGGAATGGCCCAATCTGCCAACCTTTCACTCCGACAGTACTAAAACTAGGCTACCGACACTTGTAAACACACCTAAATACACCTAAAAACTATACGATACTCAAGCGAACAGCACATTTATAACCTGGCGACATTTTAAGCACTAACACGAAAAAAAAAAAAAACCTCGCGTACGACGCTAGCCCCCTCCCCACCCCCACCAACGAATGAATAGTCCAAGCCGAACCCGACAACCTTTCGTTCCGACAGTACGAAAACTAGCCTACTGACACCTTCTAAACACACTTAAAAACCTACGAGACTCAAGCGAATAGCGCATTTTATACGCTATATCTTATTTAAACTAATAAAGTAGAAAAAATACCTTAAACACAAATTTCGGTGACTGGGACTGGATATAGGGACGTCCTCGCGTACGTGAGACTTTGGCAGACAGGAAGTTTAAACCGGGAGTTTGAGTTCAGGAATTTACGTCATAATTCACAAATAAAATTTTCAAATACATTTTTTTTAATCTCAAATAACTATATATGTTGGCTCGACGTCACACTTTAGCATTAAAGCACATATCCGTGAACTAGACCGGTTATCCCGAAATAATTGCTCGTCGGCTGGCGCGCTCGTGCGATTTCGCAACCCCTCGATCTTTGGACTGTTCCGTTTCTCGCAGACGAGCAATTATTTCGGGATAACCCGGTCTACTTCACGGATATCTATTACTTAATTTAAGTCCAAAGGCAGCGGAAATAAGTTATTTTTAATTACTTTGCTTTAGTTTGGTGACAATTAAGCAAGAATTCTTGATAAAAGTTGTCCTGCTTGTCAATTTTCCATTGAACATAAAATGTCGGGGGCGGTGAGGCCGCCCCCCAAACGACGGAGTATAGGAGGCGTTTTAGAGTGGTAATATGGTTGAGCATACAGGCGGCAAGAGCTTAAATCCGGCCCTGGTCATAGGTCCTGCAAATATGGTCCGATTTTGTTCTGTTTTTTTTGCATTGGTAATGTCTCTTTGTTCCCTACATATTCCTAATGTATAGGCTACTCATGGTGTGTGATGCATATTTAATAAGCTAGTAGTTGAGTGACCTTGTTAACATTTGTAAGGTCATTCGTTTCTTGTCCAATCAATGGCCCTTCTTGGCCTCATCACTTCACCCGGGTCTCATAACATGTATCGTTCAGTAGTACTTTAGCCATCAAGCTGGGTCGCAACTTAACTGATCAGGGTATTGACGATGGAGCTAACGATTTGATGAGTTTAGGTGTTCTTTAATAACATACCTTAAATGGTCGATTTTCTTTGCAATTTAATAGTTGTTATGAGAATTCTACCGGCCCCAATTTTGATTAATAGATGACAAGTAACTTTTGACGGTTTTATTGCAAACTATGATGGGTGGTTGGAATATAGAAGAACTCATTGCCTACGTCCTAAAAGTGATAAGGAAGAGGTTTGAGAATATGATGTATTTTTTTTTTTTGTGTACTGCTTTACAAATATACAAACCTGGTAGAGACTATTTACAACAAACTCACCGATAGATGCCAGAGGACAATTTAATAGAAATTTCAAGAGTGTAACAAGGAATCATCATGAACGATGAATTATCATGAACGATGAATTATCATGACGTCGTTCCTCAGAATACAAAACAAACACTAACTATTTACAATTAAATAACAATTAGATTAACTCACCAGTCCGAAAAATGTGTGAAAGTTTAATTCTGATGACAGGTTACTTACAGCGAGATCAGAATTGAAATTAGTTTACCAGAAGTTTTAAAGCATTTTTCGGGACTGTTGTTTTCGTAACTATTATTCATCGGTGAATATTTCTATTCACCACTGATTTTCTAATTCACTCCATTTGAAAAATTTAACTTTGAAATTGTTTACCGAAAATTAGGGTCATATTACATTGTTCTATGTGTATGTCGACCGAGTCTATTTTGATAATTAACCACCGACATATGGTGCTGTACCTTGTATGTAGAGCTGACATATACTGGCGTTAGTTACAGTATGTTGGAGATTGGAGCAGGTTCATCTGTTTATGCTTCAGTTTACACTGAACGTTGTGAATAGATGACGGTGTATTACAGTTAATCAATGCATATATAATCGATATTAATTAAACAGGTAGGATGGATGCACGGTCAAATTAATCAAACTAATTAACTGAATCAAAGAGTAAAGTAAACACAATAAAATAAAATCAAAAATGGTACACTGAAACAAGTTTAGATTAGACACGTCTTTTATTATGCAATTATGTTTTATCGAAATAACGTGACGGATATTCGAATCAACGAACTCCGGGTGACAATTGAAGACGACCCTGTTGGCTGAGGTTCAACTATTACGTCATCAAGAAGGGGGGGGGAATGGGGTTGGCCAGTTGATGACGTAAGCATCAGACCCCCAGGAATTCGCCCAAAAAATATACCCTCTAAAAAAAAGGTCCTCAGAAAAAAAAGCCTTAGAAATTATACCCGCTCCAGAAGGAGGGGGTTTAAGTTAGGAATGACGTACTGCAGGACGGGGAATTCGGCAATTGATGACGTATTAGTTGAACGTTTACTGTTTTATCCATGTGTTTTTTTTTTTTTTTTTGGTTTTGTTTTTTATTTTAGTGTTTGAAAAAAGAAGCCAACTTACTTTTGCTTTGAATATAGGGCACTGTTTGACTTGCTTAATGCGTGGTGTGTTTTATTGTTCTTTTATCATCCCTGTACGCATATACGTTATGAATTGCTAAAGGGGGGGGGGGGGGGAGATTTGAAAATGGCCAATTTCTTGATGACGTAATACTTGAACGTTCCCTGAGCATTATAGTGTCCGCGGCCTATCTTGAGTTCGCCTCAGAACGACACAGATAATCAATTGTATGTTTTTGGTAGCAGAGTGCCTTGTTGATATCCAAGATGGTTACAAAAACAATGACGTCGATTAAAGCCGTCCCTTCCAGGAAGACGTAGCCGCTCATAAAAACACCTGCAGGACTCAAGATAGGCCGCGTACACAATAGGGCGCGTTTATGCAACGACTCGCGTTTGCCTACTCGCAGCTAGAAGCTAGAAACCAACTGAAATTCCAACATGGCGGCGGGTTTCGTTCTGCCGGTTCGAAACGAAAACAGTCAATGTAAGTTCAGCAGCGATTGAGAATATTGTTTCGTCAGGAGGAATTCTTTTATCCTATTATCACGGATTATTTATTCTAGTTGCGAGAATGCAAAGGCGAGTCGATGCATAAACGCTCCCTTACTTCAGAGATGTTATGTACATGCCTGCAGAGGTTTGTGTGTATTTATTGGTGGAGCGAGAAAGCGTGCGAAGCCAAAAACATCGGGTGAAATTGGGTTTTGTGCGTAGTAATGCCAGTGCGTTTAGCTGTTATAGGGACCCAATAACTTCCACAATTTTGTTCTGATTTGGTTGAAATTTCATGACAAGGAAGATTTAGTGCAGAAATGCACGAGCTCGAAGAAGAAATTCATACTTCATATATTTTCGGAGACATTCAGGTTTTCAACAATTTTTAGCGGCAGTCAGGGAGACCGATCTATGAGACCCCGAACACTACAAAAACAACACCAAGTTATTTGCCATGATATACCACACTGAAAGCTTTCAGTGTGAAAAATTAGATAATAATTACAAATGTTGACAAAAATACTGTGACTGACGATTTTATGCGTTTTTATTTAACGAATAGTTTATCCCATAACGCCTCGAAGTTTGTTATGTCAAACTTGTGTGAGTCAACAATGTTCAACACATAATTGAAAAAGGAACTTAATAATAATCGACATCATTAAAGACGTATGATGTGCGTGCGTGCGTGTACCTCTACTCCTCTGGAACCAAGGCACCTACAAACGAAACAAAATTAAATTGCGCTTCGGTTAGGCCTATTTAAATCGCTTTAACTTGATTTTATGACCCTCACATATGCGAAAAATCCAGAAAAAAATAACGTGAACTTTGTTTTTTTAACCCTCGTGATGTTTGTTCATGACGTCATAGTTTGTTCATGGAAACCTCCTTGAGCGAAGCGAGACAACGCCATCGGAGTGAGCGAAGCGAACGATGTGGCAAGTAATACTATTACGGCGAACTGAGTTAGAAGGTAAAATCTGAAATACAAGCAAGTCTGTGGATAAACATAAAGCGTGCGTCAACAAGATTAAAAAGTGGTAAACACGGGGAAAAAATGTTCGTTTGCGCTTTTACACAAACGAACATTTTTTTTTGCCGTGTCTATCAACTTTTTAATCTTGTTGACGCCCACTCTGTGTTTATCCTTTTCAATTTCCTTAGTTTCTCAAGGGTGCGGTCGCTTCTTCTATTTCTACAGAAAATTATGCGCGTGATGGCACAGATATCCAGATGCGCTTGTAAAGAAAGATATGTGTTGGAGTCATTCGATTGTTTCGCTGTTTGTTTGCTGTGAATTGCTGCAAAAAATGGAAATAAGAAACGTGGAAAATCAAGTATTATAGCATTTCTCTGACGATCAGCTGCGTGGTCATCGTGGCTGAGCAGTGAGAGAGCTCAGGTTGCTTGCTGGAGGTTTGCGGATTTGGTCGAACACTGTTTTTGAGGTGTTTTTAGCCTACTTGATTGTTAATTTTGCGGGTCTCGATGTAGTGTTTGTCTCTGTTCTCTTTATCTTTTCCCTGTTTTGTTTTATGTAATGATTGCTGGTTTTGCGTACATGTTCTTTTCCCCTACGCTTATTTTATTATTATTATTATTATAACCCCTGGAAAAGGGGGCTCTGGCAAAGTCCCCGCCAGGACTATTGGCCAGGGTAGCGTGAGAGGCTACCATGCTCCTTCAAGGGCTGTGGGAACTATTCTGGCTAATTCTGGACAATCTTTCGGCTCCTACGATGATCGGAAGTTTCCCGGTTCAAATCCCCGGGTTGGCTCCTCCCTGATGTTTCTACTCTCCTAAAAGTCTGTTAATGTTCAAAATTGAGCCAGTTCAGCCACACGAGCATTAAATTGCTTCGGCTGACTTAAGGCTCAAAGAAATTAATTTAAAAAAAAAACTGTCATGGATAGAATTGTTATAAGCCTAGTAAAATATTTAGCTGAAACGTTATCACTAACTGGTAACCTGTCTAAGGATAGCACGCACCCATTGGCATATAACCGTCTGTGGCTGCCATAACCCAGACTGCAGAAGTTTCCTTTCGCACGCTATTTCTCAGGTGGCATTGCTGTCGCTGATGGTGGTACCTCGCTCACTTATAGTATTAATAATGTAGGTTAGCTGAAACCCGTCTAGAGAAGGCATGCACCCGTCAACTCATCCGTCAAATGGTGAAGGATGCTGCTCGCGACCTATTTCTCAGGTGGCATTTGATAATGGCACTTCGCTCGCTTATAGTATTATTAATGTAGGCTAACCGGAACCCAAGGAGCTTGGATTATACGTAGCTTTGATAGGGTGGACCCACTAGTTGAACGCGTCTGAGCTAGAGCGCAGGTATTTCCCGTGGTAAAGTATACACGAGCGAGATTCAGTTGATGACGTTTTTGCTCCCAAAATAATCCTCGAAGCAGACGACACTTGGTTTTTCGAAACCAACAAAAAAGGTTTGTTTCAACTAGCGAGTAGTTTTTAACGAAATTAATGAATAATTATGAAATATCTGATCGTTCAATCTTTGCTGAACGTTAAAATACACATTATTAAAACAAAACGACAAATTCTACCAGATTACCCAAGACGAGAGTAGCTGACGTGGTTGAGTCGAAACCAAAACAATGGCTTGCTTTACGATGATCGCTTGTGGCGGTGCTCTCTGTCTGATAACAAACGTTGCTATTGTCAGTCGAATTGTAGATTGTATTGGTAGGTTAATGCACTTTGAAAACAATTTACATAATTGGAGCGGTCCGGCTTACGTTTGATGATGAGTATTCGTTCGTTTGTTAGTCCAATTTTGTGTTGATTCATCAGCAAAACAACCAAAAGCCAATGAGATGCAAGAATCGGTAAAATGGCGCGAAATGGGAGCAGAGACGTCAGACGTGTTTGTGGTATGGTAAAGCAACTCCCAAAATCTCGCACGGTTTCTCGCGGTAAAGTGTTAGGGCACGTTTACGCAACGACTCGTCTTTGCATTCTCGCAGCTAGAAGCTAGAAATCATCAGAAATTCCAACATGGCGGCGGTTTTAGCTATGTCGACTCGCAATGAAAACACTGAATAATGCGAGTTCGGAAGCGACTGGGAAAATTTCTTGAGGAGGAATTCTTTATCTTATTGTCACGGATTATAAGACTTACAGCATTTACTCAAACGAGGTCGGATTTAGCTAATCCAGATACAGTTGTTACCATGGCAACGACAACCTTTCCATTGAGATTATATTCTAGCTGCGAGAATACAAAGGCGAGTCGTTGCGTAAAGGCCGGGTTTACGCAACCACTCGCTTTTGCTTTCTCGCTGCTAGAAGCTGGAAATCACCTCAAATTCAAACATGGCGGCGGTTTTATGTCTGCCGCCTCGCAACGAAAACAGCAAATAACGTGAGTTCAGAAGCGTTTGGGAAAACTGTTTCGTCATGAGGAATTCTTTATATTATTGGGACGGATTATAAGACTGCAAGTATTTACTCAAACGATGTCGGATTTAGCTAATCCATTTAGCGTTGTTACCATGGCAATGTCACCTTTGCCATCGCGATTGAGTTCTATCTGCGAGAATGCAAAGGCGAGTCGCTGCGTAAACCCGCCCTAATAGTAAGTGGGTCCACCTTATCAAAGCTACGTGTAAACCAAGCTTCCTGACCAGAACCTATCTAAAGAAGGCATACACCCGTCAGCACATCCGTCAGCATGCACCCTAATGGAGAAGGTTGCTGCTCAGGAGCTACTTCTCAGGTGGCATTGCTGCCGATGATGATGATGCCTCACTCGCTTATAGTATTATTAATGTAGGCTAGCTGGAACCCGTCTAAAGAAAACATCCACCCGTCAGCACTTCCGTCAACATGTACCCAAATCGAGAAAGTCGCTGCCCGCGAGCTATTTCTCAGGTGGCATTGCTTAAACCGATAATGATACTTTCGTGCGCTAACGGTATTAAGGTAGCCAATAAGTTTGACAAATCTTAGGCGTTACATGAGATCACTATTGTTATCCAGAAGTTGCATTCACTTTCAAAATACAGACATTCCCCCCACTCAGCGTCTAACTGTCCCTGGTTTAAGGAATAATAATTTCTGGTTCGACAGTGCCAACAGTTTCACAGTTGAGTCCTCATCTTCTCGACTCGGTTTGGAATGACGAGAAAGAAATATAT
The DNA here is from genome assembly GCA_023313725.1 of Lithobius niger. Lineage (NCBI taxonomy): Eukaryota > Metazoa > Arthropoda > Chilopoda > Lithobiomorpha > Lithobiidae > Lithobius > Lithobius niger. The sequence goes on from JAHWFP010036204.1 coordinate 12,326, forward strand.
ATAAAGCACGAAGTCAGCCAAGAAAATAAAAGTTGATGAAGCTGCCGGCGGATTAAAAATTCATCATTTTCTTTTGTGCGTATTAAAAGCGTATGGAATTGCTTCATTCTCGGAGCCTGACAATCTGCTTATCTCAACCGGGGGTCGACCCAAGAGCCTCGCTCACTTCCTCTTCCACCCCTTTCGTTCACTCCCTTTTCTTGAGACGTGAAGCAGTTTGGATTTAGTTGGGCTGGAAGAGATAGAAAGACGTCTTCTCCGTCTCGGATTCAAAGGATTAGCAGCCCTACTCTCTACTGAAAAACTCTTCGAGAAGAGAAAGAGAGACGAGGAAACGAAGGAAAAATAAAATAAAAAAAATAAAAAAAAGCGAAGAAGAATGGCGCTTCTTGTGTCAAGTGCGTTCTTGCGCATTTATCGAAGCAAAGCGTGCAAGCCGTTGGGCTGGGCTGAGCTCAGCTGACGAGTGACATCTTTAAGATTAAATGTAATTTATTGCGAGTTTAGGATCGATGCACTTGTTAGTTTGGCAAAAGAAAGAGGGGGAAAAGTTTGAAACTGATTCTCGCAGACAGGTGAACACGTCACCCGTAGCATGCGCACTGGCATCAAACTGTCTTTCGGGGGATTTCTGCCAGGATTACCGCTCAACTTGCATGCCTGAACTTCTCAATTGCTTTGCCAGTCTATACACAATCCGTATTTTATTTTTCCATTTAAAATAGGTTTTCAAACTTTTTTTTTTAATAAAGTTGTGCGTGACGATACTTTCAGGCAAAAAAAAAAATTTTTTTTATTAAAAGATGTTTAAATTATACGTGAGTGCGGAGTAGAATTGGATAAAACTCCATTGGCTGCTGGCATAAACACTGTGTACCCGGTGACAGTTGAAGCACCAGCAAAGATATCCGTAAAATTAAAACTTGGAAAATGTTGGCCCTATACGGGCCTCATTCCCTTTAAAATATACAGTTAAAAAAAAACATGTAAAAAACACTTTCCATAAGGTTACAATTTATGAAATGGGCTATAATGAAGCGAGAATGAAGTAAAGTGTCCCCAAACCTCTTACCATCATAATTCCTTGGCCGTTTTCTGTACACTGTATTTACATGAAATTGTGGCTGGCTATTAGTGATTCCCCAGTCCTTGGCAGACCCGTTGCTATCGCAACAAATATTATTAAGAGTATTAAGAGTATTAAGGGACGTTTATTACTTTAAAAAAAAAATTGGGTAAAACTATAATGCAAGCTTACACAAAACCAGTGGAACAAAAGTCCCGCTTGAGAAAAACTCGAGCACAAAATTGAAATCACATATAAGCAAAATTTATTAAAATATATACTGTGAAAAAGTATATTAAAAAAACGAAGCAAAACAAAAACGGACCCATTAAGTAGAGATAATCTGGTAATAAAACAAACAATTGCTGCTGGGATGCAGTAATATAGAAACAAACCCTATTTTATGATATTAGAGACTTTCAACTTTGTCCTATTTGCTAAATTTATGATATTCGTTTCATTGCGAATGGCAAAAGGAACTAGATTGGGAGCAACATAGGAGAAAACTTCATTAGAAGCCTCAGTTTTTGTTTTTGGAAAAATAACCTTTTGCTCATGCACTGCACGAGTGTCATGAAGGCATCCGGTTGGCTTTTCTGACTTCGATACAAGCAGACAATACATAAAGACCAGGGGAACATCGAAGACAAAATATTAGAGGGGAGGGGAGGACAGCGTAGACCCGAAAATTCTGACTGGATTCGAAAAACAGAAAACTTTTTTGCACTTCTTTTACTGCCGTTCCTTTGTATTTTTATTCCGCCTTCTCTACTTCCGGACTGAGGTCTTTCATTTCCGGTTTATGTTTGGTGGCGAATAGGTTGGGGTCACATACATACTACAACCCCTCCCCCTCCATATATAGGGCACTCAGTTCTGCATATTTTCTGGTATTTATTGCAGTTGAAGTCCGGTTTACCTGAATTCTTCACGCGTTGTGAGAAATGTAACAGAGACTATTCAGAAGTCGACTTAGACGAATATTCATATTAGAAAACAAAAACGAACTCGTTTGATGCTTAAGGTATGGTTTAACTGATCCGAAGTTAAAACAGCAAAGGAACACAAACTTTCCTCTAAGGTTTAAGATGCTACAGTGTTGCTGTTCTGCTTAAATCTTTGCAAGGAAAATTAAAAAAAAAAAAACGAAGAATGAGGAGGGATGAACTCTACTGATTTATAATTTAATTCTAATTTATTTTGCAGCCAAATATTTATATTGAAATAATTATACTGTTGCCAAGAGTCGATTGGGTTACCCGTAAGTCGGGGACAAAGACGGTGGCTGACCATTTCGCCTGGATTTAACACACATCCGCTGACAGAAATGGTCGTGATCGTGGCCTAATGGTTCGTGAGCGATCTTTGACTGGTCAGAGTAGACACATCTTGTTCAGAACGCACTCGTTACTTTCTCTCACTTAGCTTGGCTGTACACTCCATTAGCCGACAAAGCGGGTGGCGCGTTGGCGATCGCTTCTTCACCACCAATCTTCACGAGGATGGTCACGACCATGTACGCACTAAACCAACCCTCCGGCCTGACCTTGTATGCACGATAGCGTGCGCGGCTATATCATGCATGATGGTGCTGAAAGTTCCAATTCGCAGCAGATTCTCTTGTTGCAACAGGCATTCAGTCGATGACGTTAGGTAGAGCTAAAAAATGGACAGTAAATCTGGTTGGCACACTTGACTGTGGGGTTAGTTCGTAAGTGCGACTGCTCCCCCAGTGCCAATGGCGCAGTTAAGGGACTTGCACACAGATGTGTCGTAGGGCTAGTCAAGGGGTTGCGGGAATTCCAAATTAACCTAAATTGATGGAACAAGCCTAGTAGTAGTGGTTCAGTTTTGGTGATGTTTTAATTTGAAATATGAGCGATAGTATGCTCAGGCTCGCCTGGCGTTCAAGGGCGGCGCTAACCTTGACTTAGGGCCTTAAATGGAATGTCAACTGCTTTAGGCTTACTTGGGACAAGTTGGATTGGTTAGTTTTGGGTTATTTCATGTTTTGACAGCTAGACTAAGTAGCTTGGGTTGCAGTGGTGAACTAACAACAGGGTTGGTCAGGTTTGAGTTTCAGTTCGGGAATTGGGAAAATTGCGAAATAATTCTAATTAAACGGGCGAAATTACCTTTGGATCTGGGCTGTCTGGAAGGCAGAGGCGGATGAATTCTCGGGTTAACACCTAATTGTTGGCAGAAGACCAAGCGAGCACGAGCCATTACAATTGATGCTAAACTTCAGTACAGGCGTCTCAGAAGTCCTGAACCAGGTAGGCCTACATGGTATAGGCCTATACTACGCTCAGGAAAGTTCTGGGTTCGAGTCCTGGGTTTGAGTCCAAGGCTCTGGAATCAGTGATTTCCCCATTGTTAGGAATAAAAGGCATTTATTTTGCTTATAGTTTGTTGATTTGTACACCTTAGGCCTAATGTGGTATAGGCTTACATCGTACTTGGTTCAAGGCTTCTGAGACATACTGTATATTGTCACAATAACTGATCACATAACATCATCTCAACTAACAAATGTAATTTTGAAGTGACAATGGGTCGTTGCAATATGACGCCGCGTGGACCGTGGACTTGGTAGATTTCACAAATGACGTCATCAGAGCAACCTCGCTGGGGTGGCATAGTTTCATAGTTTGAGAGGCGAACTTAAATTGATTTTAATGGTACGAAAAATTGGCCATTTAAGACTATACGTAGTAATAACTTCACTATTTTAACAATCGTCACTCAGCGTTAGTTATATATCGGTACAAACCAAGAAACTTTACAGCTTGAACCTGGTCGAACATACCTCCATCGCGTCTAGGAGCGGTAATATTCGATCTCCCCCCCCCCCCCCCTTCCCTCTAAAAAATGCTTAAGCCTACCAGTCCGGCCGGATTTTCCATAAACCGTGTATCCATGCCGCGACTGAAGCGCCCGCCTACGCCGATAGTCACCTGTTTCCGGGTAAAGAACGCGTGTTAAGTGTATATCCAACATTGTTATATCTCTCCTAGGAAAGCGGCTGATAACCTATTTCTCTCCCAGTTTCACAATCTTAAGGCCTCTCAAAACAGAAGAAAATTTCGTGCGAAGCTGTGCGTAACTACGTGCCTACAAGGTCAATATTGCAGTAATCGTGTGGTTGGTGTTGCGTTAAGGACGAATATTGAAGTCTTTTTTACACCATACTGCGTCGGCGTGCAGCCGCGAGCAGCCAGTCTGGTTAGGGCTTAAGTCCGACAACACTGATATAGAAGGCGGACGACAAAGAATGAATCGAGCTGACGTTCTTTTGCTCAAACAGCTCGACAATGCGACAAAAACGTCATGTTGACAACAGTTTTATGCCTTGTTTGTTGAAGGCGTATTCGTTGTTGAGTTTTCGCTGCTTGAACGGTGATGGGCCGTCAGAATCAAGCATCAATGCTCTGGACACGAAA
>JAHWFP010036213.1:0-10333 GCA_023313725.1 Lithobius niger
GCAATGTGATACGAAGTTGGAGTCCACTTTCTCTTAAAGAGCGACTGTAGTATTAGTCCTTTAAGAATACAAATATTGAAAGTGTTAAGGGATTAAACAAAAGTGGCCATAAGTAGTGCCGAGTACAGGAGGGGAGGGAGGGGGGGGGGGGGGGCCTTGCCCCCGGCCCTTTTCGGTCGGAAAAAGTGCTTTTTTTTTTGCCCTTTCTGTAAAAGAAATAGGCTCTATTTTGGTTTTCTGAACCGATAAACGCTGGTGCTGCAGCCAGAGAAAGGGCCTAGAGGCCAAAAAAGGCCAGGAAAGGGACAAAAAGGGGCATAAAAGAATAAAAAAAAGAGAAGCTTAAAAAAAGGTAAAAAAAAAAAACTGATGAGCCCAAAAAAAAAAAAAGCCCAGAAAAAAAATCTCATCGTACCCTTTCACAAGAGTTGCCTCTGCCCAGTCGGTGGTCTGTGTACAATAGTGGCCATAAGTAGTATCTTTAAACCGAAACTCCACCCAGCAAATTTGGTTTCTTTCATAAAAAATATTTACGCGGATCTGTGAGAAAAACAAAGCTGTGATAAAACAATTTATTGTTCTGAAAATAAACTCATACTAGGGAAGCCCCTTCCCCCTCCCCGGCCCATACGATTGGTTTTACTGAGCACTGTTGTAATTTCCCGTTTGCATGAAAGCACTGTGGCTTCCCGTTAGCAGTCGCCTAAGCTCTCATTAGATTTAGTTTGGGCCAAGGTTAAGAGACAGTCGAGGCCTGAATCCCGTTTGCATGAAAATCTTGTGACTGGGAAAAAACTATGACGTCATCAGTACTGTGCCTCTTTGTTGAAAACACAGTTCTAATCATTACTTATACAATTTCGTTTACAGACATACAAACAAACAAGAGAAATAAGATTATCGAGATTCCCATTGTGGATGACAAACACACAAACAACGAGTTACGACAGTGAAATTAAAGAGTCTTTGAAATGCTTTAGCTTTTTGATGCGCTCCCAGCCTTATTATGTGCGCGGCAGATCTTGAGTCCTGCACGTCATTTTTGATCGGCTATGTCTTCCTGGAGGGGGTGGCTTTAATCGACGGCCGCCATTGTTCGTGCAACTATTTTGGATATCAACAAGGCACTCTGCTACCAAAAACATACAACCGATTATTTGTGTTCATTTTAAGGCGAACTCAAGATGGGCCGCGGACACTATAGCCATGGCACCGGAAGGAGAGAGGGATAATTTCGCTAGGTAAATCCCATCGGAAATTCCTAGGTTCTTTTACATGCCACAATCGACATGAGCACGAGAGATCACAGGGCCCTTTTCTTCCCGAAAATGCCTGGGGTGGCTGAGGTCGGACTCGAACCCGGGACCTGTGGTACACGAGACGGTGATGCTAACAATTAGGCCACCTTGCTCCATATAGTCCTTGAAATGCGTCGCCAGAACACAGATTTATACCTTACTTACTCATGCCGCAAAACCACATGGGCATCGAAGTCGAAAGCTTCTTCACTCGTAGCCATAAAACTCGCAACAGGAAAAATTCATTCACATTAGCTATTTATTAATCGGTACCACAAGGAACCCATATAAGCATTTTTTCCTGAACCGCGTAGTCCTATATCTTGTTCCACATTATGTTTTCAGGAAACTGACTAAATGACGACTCGTTCCCTTACACTAAGCGTGCAAAAACATGTGGATATCACACTTGTAGACTCTTCACAGTTGCTGTTAGAGTTTACGAATGGATGTTTGTGGTTTTTTTGCACTTGTAGTGGAAGAAAAAGTGGTGTCATACAGTCAGTTTTCTGAAAACATAATGTGGAACAAAGTATAGTTTGGAACCCCCTGCCATCGGCAGGTGTGGCTCACCATCCTTAAGACATTTAAAAAATGCGCAATGGCTGTTTGCCGTGACGTCACCATGAGTTAGCCAATGACGAACGAGAACAACGGCTGTTTGGCCGTCTGATTGGACTAGCCCAGTCACGTGATATGCACGTTACAGCAAACAGCCATGGCGCATGGCTTAAGTACTGTGAACCTGTCAGGTCTCATAAAATGTCTTTAATGCCAGAAATCAAACATAAGGCATGTTTAATGGAGTTCTGAATCTTGCGCCATTAAATGTTTTTGCCTGATCATCATAAACAAGATTTGACTATTTTCTAGGATGACGGACTAAAGCATTTTATGGTATTAAACTGACGAGTTAAACATTCTCAAGCTACAGCTAATTCAAAATACGCTACTTGAACACTAAAAAAAAAACACTTCAGTAAAAATGCCATGGCTGAAACACCTTTTCCACAACAAGACTGGACGACGAAAAGTGTTTTTTTTTTTTAATTCTAGCTCTTTTTTTTATACAGGGTGATCAGTTAAGTTGTGACTCAGCTTTATAACTACAGTACTACTAAACGATACGTTATGAGACCTGAGTGATGTGATGAGGCCAAGAGGGGTCACTGATTGGACAAGAAATGGATGACTTTGCCAAATGTTATCAAGATCATTCAACTGCTAAATTCTTAAATATGCATCACATACCATGAGTATAAATTAGGAATATGTAAGGAACAAAGAGCCATTACCAAAGCAAAAACAGAACAAAAATCGGACCAGATTTGCAGGACCTACTACGTACGTAAAACAGTGGCGCATCCAGCAATTTTGTTTGAAGGGGGCAAAAAAAAAATATGAAAATGGATCCAAAAGTCCAGGAATTTTATTTGGAGGGGGCAAAAAAGAAATATGAAAATGGACCCAAAAGTCCAGGAATTTTGTTTGGAGGGGCAAAAAAAAAAATATGAAAATGGATCCAAAAGTCCAGCAATTTTGTTTGGAGGGGGCAAAAAAATGTGAAAATAGGTCCGAAAGTACGCATTTTTAACAGTTTTTAGTGATTTGTCATGCATTGAAGAAGCTTAATTTAAGAAATTTTCGTTATGGCAGCAAATTCCTTATTTATTTGTACAGCTTCAATGTAAATAATTTTTGTAGTACTAGGACGAGGGGGGGGGGGTGCATGAGAAGAAACGCTGAGCTCTAGAACGAATTTGGGTTTTTGAGCGCATTTTAATACAAACCAACGTTACCCTTCTTGAGGCGAGAAAGAGGAGCCTTCTTATATCAGTAGAAAAAATCGAGGTTCTTAAAGTTGCCCAGTTTTAATGTTAATCTCAGATCCTGGGAGGGGCAAGTGCCCCCCTTTGTCCCCCTCTGGGTACGCCACTGACGTAAAATGACTACTTTCGACCCCCAATGGCATTAATTTCTAACACTTCGTCGTGAAGGGAAGTATCGCCTACTTTCAGGGGTCGAAAGTAGCCATTTTACGTACGTTATAGGTCCTGCACAGATATAGTCCGATTTTTGTTCGGTTTCTCTGCATTGGTAATGTGTCTTTGTTCCCTACATATTCCTAATTTATACTCATGGTGCATGATGCATATTTAAGAAGTTAGCAATTGAATGACCCTGATAACATTTGGCAAGGTCATCCATTGTTTTGTCCAATCAATGGTCCCTCACATCACCCGGTTCTCATAACATATCGTTCAGTAGTACTTTAGCTATCAAGCTGCGTCACAACTTAACTGATCACCCTACATTATATACATTCTCAGAACATTCAGCTTTAAAATACAACTGCAATTATGCAGCCAGAAAATGTGTGTGAAAGAATGTGCTCACTTACATGACATTCGTCGATATTTTCCTTAAAGAAAAAGACACATGAAACTATTATTTGGAATTTGAAATTGATGACGATACATCTGAAACTAACTGATGTCGTCGTATTTACACCATTATCTGCTTGGGAATATTTCCTGATATGCGGGAACAGTCAAGAAAGATTAATGATATTAACGTGTGACGTGTCGCCATTCGACGAAAATTCTACATTTGTGTGAAATTTTCTCAAAAAGTTCTGTTGAAGGGAAAAAAGGACGTCGTGAAACGTGATGAAAAAAAAATCCTAACGGTTGCTAACCCCTTACCTGCCATTTAATTTTTATATCTGCAGTCTATCTCCATAAAAGTAGGGCTAACCTGGACGGCACTCGAACCAGCAACTTGAAGGAGCTCTTTAACTTGAGGCACACGCCTCTACCAACTCAGCCACGGCAGTCTCTATAGAGTCGGTTTGTTAAGGCACAGCCACCTACAGTAAAGGCCGTATCATCTTTGCCTCCCACAATGCTCCGCAAAACGGCGAATCAAATAACGACGCGGCAAGTTTGCCAAGTGGCGTCATCTGTTGACAGAATTTGGAACACTTTGGATTTCCTTTGGAACAGAATTTGGAATTATGCGCGGTGTATCTTGAGTTCTGCAAGTATTTTGTGAGCTGCTACGTCTTCCTGGATGGGGTGGCTTTAATCGATGGCCGCCATTGTTTTTGTAACCATCTTGGATATCAACAAGGTACTCTGCTACTGAAAACGTACAGTCGATTATCTGTTTTCGTTCTGCGGAGAACTCAAGATAGGCCGCGGACACTATAAGTATGATTTTGTTTTCAATCATATTTCGAATTCTAATTCTATTTCGAAATGGACTTGTTGTGTTCACGGCCGATTTATCCACGGCCCGCTGCCACAGGGCCTTCACTTTCTTTAATCTGACCATGGCTATGTTCCCCACACCCAAATACAAACCAACGCTTAAATATCAAATACAAGAAAGTTTTTAATACACATTACCGTTTGTCACTTGTAATTCCGCTAAGTCCGATGTTGAGGACACTTACCTGAAACGAAACAAAATATTCAATCAAACAAAAAGTTCAAACAACTGACCCCATTTTCAATATGCTATATGATTTTCAATGCTGTCCCGATTCGATCTAAGAAAGTCACAATGTAAGTGCTAGCATGAAATATCTACCTGGATGCCTTCCACATTATTAACCAGTACAGAAGTCAAGTAAATATAATAAACAATTTTTCACACAATTGACTTCAGAATTATTACCCCGACGTTTTAAATTCTTGGCGCGTGCGAGCCTGAGGCACAAGCAAGCTGGACCTCCGTTAAGACGATAATGATGGTGGTGATGATGATGATGATTAAGTCTGAAGCACTTGGGTGCTTTATAGCCGCAAGAACAGGACCTAAATTAAATTAACAGCGTAATTAAACGGGCGGGGAAGGGAAAACAGGAATAATAATAATGTGTTGTGCTCACAAACTACTTTTTCTTTTCTCTCGAATGCCGGCTAATTCGTCATCATATTCGTAATTACTTGGGAGTCAGCAAATCTTAATTAACCAGATTGCTTGTTTCGTCGAATTTTAACAACCCTTGGCTTTGGCCGTTGACTTCTTCGATATGTAATGGATGGAACATCACAAAGCATACGAGTTTGAGGTATAAACAAATTAACGTTTAGCAGAAAACATAAGCAATGGGACGAACGAAGTGAGCAAAAACTAGAAATATGTTACATCACCCTACATACAGTACTTCCACTTCTAACTTACAAAGTTTCCCTGAGCAAAGGCGAAATTTCCTTCCCCCGTGCAAATAAAAATTTCTTTTTACTTCCCTTATTTAATTTCCTTTCATTACACCACTAATTTCAAACATTTCCTAATTTAAAAAAAAAAACAACTTATGAGCCTGTTTTAATGGCACAGGAACGCCACCTCTGAAACATATTGAAAATAAAATTCAAAAGACTAGACTTATTTTATTAGAACTAGGCCTCCTACTGTTCCTGTCAGAAGTGATGGATCTGTAAAAATGAGTGCTCCCACAATTTTTGTGATTTTAGTCTTAATAAACCAGCAACAGAAGAGACATAAACACTAACCAAATTGTAAATTCTGGTGGGTAAGGGTTTAAAACATTAACATGCGTTTGTCAGAGTAGAAGTTTCGAAAAGGTGGGTGTGGATAGAGAGAATATCGTGAGTTACTAGAGGAAATTGTAAATTGTACAGAATTTCCCCATTTTTTCCCTTTTTAAATTTTTTCCTCTTTGAAGAGCATTTTTTCCCTTAAAACATCTAAATAACGTTGCCAAAGAAATTGTGCCTACGTCCATTTCACGAAAAACAAACAAAATATCAAAGTAAAGCCAACAACTGGTAAAGAGGCCCCCAAATTGAGAATGGCTCGGCCTCTCAAAGGAGTGATATGAAATTAAATTTTAAATTCTTGACAAATTACCGCTCAAGCTACTGTTGACGTGACACACATCTGCAGGCGGGTTGAGTTGAGTCTAATACACAATTTAACAAAAAGAAGTGATATCATACCAAAAACCAAAACTGGTAAAAGGGACCGCGAAGTTTCGAATGGTTCGGCCCTTCAAAGGAGTGATATCAACACACCAAAACATTCGCCAAGTTAATCGCACCGACTAATACTTTGGACGTTAAATGAAAACTTGAACATTGCTACCGAATGTATTGGTGTGTTGGTATCACTCCTTTGAAAGGCGGAACCATTCGGAACTTGGCGGGCCCTTTTAGCAGTTTGGTGTTCGATATGATGTATTTTACTGTTCGTCCTGTATTTAACAATGCTTGACTGCTGGTTTTTAAAGTACTTGAAAACGGGGTGGTACATATCTCCGAAACGTCGTTTGTTTTTAAAATGTGCACTTTTGCAGGTTTTTTTTATTCCTGTTAACTTTCTGAACTATATACAAAAAAAAACGTGTTCTAAGGTATGCTCTTTACACGCATGCTGTATTATGTGTCATAAACCCCATGGGGGAACGCCACAAACTTGGCCCTTTGGTTCATTTCCCCATTTTTTGCAACAGCATCATTTTTTTCTCTCCAACATCTGCTTGTTTGCAACATGTGATTCCAAAGTGGCAAAACTAGGGTTTGGGGAGTCCGAAGGGGTTCCCAAAACTTTCACAATTTCTCATATCGAGTTTCAATTCCCAAAACACCCTTCTTCCATTTTCGGCGAAAAATACGACCTGACCAACGGCGGGAGAGGGTCAAGCAGCAGTCTGACCTCACGGTCCGGAAAAGGCGAAACGAGTGGTCCACCAATTCGAGTCCGCAAAGCCTTGACCACCAACCTCCCCCACCCCCCACCCTCCCCGCAATCTCCCCCTCCCCCCACACACCCCCAACTCCGCCCCTGATGAGCCCAAATTCGGGTGAGCGGTCAACTAGTATTGATTGGACAGTCGGAGCATGGTCTGGAAAAGCCGCCCATTGCCGACACGCCCGATCGCCCCTACGGCGCAGAAATAACCACGGCACCCCCCTCTTTCAAAATCCGCCCCCGATCAATACCCCAACCTACTCGAGCGAACGCGTGCAATAGCCACCCATACGAATGGAATTGTACGCCCCATTAGAAAGCCGCGAGCAAAAATACCTTACTCCCTTTTTCTACCCCCCCCCCCACCATTCCCCCCCCCCACCACGGGTGACGGCGTTTAAATTGAAATTTGGTGATGCCAAGCATGAACAGACTCAATAAAGTTTTCCCCCACTACCTCTCGCTATTACGGGTTCCGTTTTATTATCATATCGGTACGCTAGTGGGGAAACTGAAAGTTGGAAAAAAAAATTCCTTCAAACTTTAATCACCCCCCTCCCCCACATAATCCTTAAGCGACTTGTTCGGGTTCAAACTAGCGTAAAATGACAGATTAAGATGCAGCGGACCAACTGTGAAGCTCTCTACTCTAAACGTTTGGCGAAAGGCCATTAAGCTCGTCCACTCGAGTTGAGGATACCGAGACCCTTAATCCTTTTTACTTAAGAAGGAAGATGCTACGTTTAGACAACGAGATTCGGGCACGGGTTTCAATATGGCAAGTAGCGCGTGAAGTGATGTAGATCGCCAAGTCTGGTTACTGATGGACAAAACCGTGCAATTCTCACGAAGAGTATACCAAAATCGCGAAGCCGGGAAACCTTACAAACGATGGCTCGACTAAGCACTGCAAACTTTCCTGGAAAAAAAAATTGTCGCAAACCGCAAGTCTCAAGCTGTAACGGATGCCTAGTTATCCAAATTTAACCGAACAGGGATATAGTTGCACACAAGACTTAAATAAATGCAGAAGCAAACCTTTTTACGTTGCCTTTTGGACTTCTGAGCGGAGAATCGAACCCACGACCTTTAAACCAAAGTCCGAGGTCCTACCGCTCAGCCATACTGAGACGGCCAAAAGAAAACGTCCATAGGCAGCATTTAACACGTATATATACAACTTTCCAATCGCCACTGGAGGGACGCTTACTTGCTCCGCCACAGTTCAAGTGAAACGAATGGAACACTTAAACGTGAAAATAAGGATTAAGGACGGAAAAGCCAAAGGCTCAACAAGAGTTAAATAAAAACAGATGCAAACCTATTTAAGTTGCCTTTGGACTTGCATGTCAAGACTGCTTGAGAAAGGCACTTGCTTGCACACCTCCCCCCCCCCGCCCTCCCCTACAGCCCTGCACAATGTACAAAATTCTAATAAACCGTCAACCTTTGCAGCTTTTCCCCTTTAACTGCTATGAATTTTTTCTTCACTACATTTTATTTACTGCATCAAGTGAAGTTTTAAGCGAAATTCCCTCGTTCAAAAAATTGGGACGATTTCATTTCAGATACTATTGACTTTTGTTACGTCTTTAGTCGGAATACGATTTAGGGAGCGACCTGATACACTACATTATAAAGCTGAAACCGACACTACACAGCAGAGAGCAAGACACTATACAGCGGAGAGAAGAAACTAAATTACCACGGCCGTGCCTATTGAGAGGAGACAGGCAGGGAAGCTAGCTTTACCATCTCCAGGCGGTGCTTTTGACAATCGCAATCAGAGACACTCTGTTGCCTAATGTAGCACATCTACTCCGGTGATGAGTATAACTCCATTTCACGGATTTTCAATCAATTACATCAAATTACCAAATCACCAATTCTCAAAAAATAAATTCCAGCTTACAAACAAACAGAATAACAAAACTATGTCTAAATTGAGAAAGGAAACACTGAAATTATATAAAATTAAGGAAAAACAAATACGAAAAATTGAAAGCTAGTTATTACGTTACACAAGCACGGTTTACCAATATGATTCAAGAAAATCCGTGGCTATAATGAACTTTAACAAAAATAAAAAAGAATTTTGCCAAATCAAATAACTTATCGAGGAGTGTCAACTGTGAAGTAGTAATTTTTTTGAAAACGAAACTAAAATTGAAATTTTGTATATATAAATTTATGTATTAGTACTTTTTTTTCAAATGTGGTTTAGCGTGTTAATGTCTAAAAATGTTTTGTCAACTAATTTTTTATGTTTGCATTTGTCTGACGCATTCTTCACAGATTTGTTTTGGTAAATTCTGGCGAAATTTTGAAAACTGCCAAATATTTAGACGATTAGTGACAAGAGGCTGAAATTAGGTATAACTGAATTGGCTGTTAATACGCGTACAACTGAGGTTGAATCAAATCAGGTCATTACAAGGCATTGCAAACCAAATCAAATCTAGGCAATAGCATTCCAGTGAATGACTCGGCAAGTCAAATCAAATCAACCTGAGCGAAAATATGTAGTGAATTGATGTCCATCAAGTCAATTCCAATAAGTCATTTTGTAATTCCGGCAATTCCAAAGTCATGTCCAGATCAAAAAAAAATCCATTCCACCAACTACACAAACATGGAAATCTCCGAGTCAGTTAATTACAGTCCGAAATTGACTTGCACCCACTAGGGGGTTGGCACGATAATCGATAATTTGATAATATCGCGATAAAAACTTTCATCGATTATCGTATCACACTTTTTTTTTTACGATTTATCGAATTATGGTGCAAACCCCGATCGATGCTTAAATTGTCATATCTCGGAAACCGTAATAGCTAGATACACGCGGTTTGCGGCGTTGCGTGCGGGAATTACAAGAGCGCTCCAACCAAGTGAGCTTTTGCTGTAGCTAGCCACTTTAACCGACTGGCGAGTTAGTTTAATGCAAACAATATTTAAGCACCAAGTAGCAACACTAATGCTATAAATTGTTTCTACAAGGTGAGGGAATAATGGACAATGGCAAGGGTATTTTCATGTCTACTGGCGAGTGCCACATAATTCGAGTGCCACACAATGGCGAGTGCCACCCAATTCACATTTGTTAAGTTTGAACTGCAGGCTTCAGCCAAGGTGTTTTTTTTTTTCGTAACAAAATTAAAATGGTTATTCCAGCCCCAAAATTTTGTTTTATCGAGATATTATTGCAGGGATACGGGACTACGTTCGGGCGGAAATGTGAATGATTTGGTTTGGTTAATGCATGGTGGAACAGTGAAGCTATGAAACGGTAATTAAACAGAAGTTTGCCAAAG
>JAHWFP010036284.1:0-13146 GCA_023313725.1 Lithobius niger
ATGCCTTGCCCGAAAGCAGGTGCATTGCTCGTACCTAAAATATTACTAAAATTAAGATTAAGTGATCAACGTAACATACAGTGATGGATATGTAATAGTTACGGTACCTCTGGCAAACTTTTGTAACGGGGTTTTCAACCGATGGATGATATCCCAAACATGGCTATCAGAGAGAATGGCGTCGAGGTCAAAGGCCGAGACGCCATCGAGACGTAGTTCGAACGGATTGGCCATGTAAGGGAATTGCCCATCAGCTCATAAATCCGATACAGTTCGCCATGGGCGGTATAACTAATTTATCGCATGGTCCGTAACTATCGAAATGAAAAACTAAATTGTTGGGGTCAATGGCAAGTTTGCCTTCATAGCTGTATTGTTTATGCAAATATTATGTCGTCATAAGTTCTGCATAATTTTGTATTGATGCAGTCAGGTTTGTGGTCGATGCCATTTAAGCGGAGGTGCTTTGTGTTTTGAGGGTGGGATGTACTTTAAAAAAAAAAAGGTGTAGCCTAAGAAAAACGCTTTTTTTTAATGCAATGGACTGACGTCATGTTACACATCACGGAAACTTCATCATGTAAAAATGACGTCGTTCACCTCACAGACATCACGTGACATCACCCCACTTTACTGTGCCTGGCATCCATATCACCACACTTTAATGTGGCGATGTGTCTCATACCACCACATTTTATTGTATCGATACGAATATCACGCACTGTAAAGTGTGGTGATATGCGATATATCGTTGATCGTTCTTAGCATTGTGAAAGTTCCGCGCGAAAATTAAGAATATCGGTAAAACCGGTTAAGAAAGAAAAAGTAGCGAAGTTGTTAAGAAATTAATCTAAACCTCTATTTCCGTAACATTTTCGACTTAAATGTCAGACTGCCTGAGGAGAATGTGAGACATCGATTTTTGAGACCAAACCTGGTCGAAACCCTTCCACTCAGCCATAGGTCCTATACTGACGCAGCCAAAAGGACACGACCACAAGCAATACTTCAACAAAAACTTTTATGATTGCCACAGGTGGAACCAGGGCATTTTTTTTAGGAACCGTGGCTGGAGGTCCACTTTTTCAAAAGGGCACAACTTTTAACATATGAAGGGCACCATGATGTGATTGACATTACCATAATAAAAAAAAATTCATACTATGCATTTTTTAATTAAGCGGTTAATTATAAATGTGGAAGAAAGCTAAAATGGAAATTAAAATTTCGAAAAAAAATTGTTTTCATGGGCCAACGGAGAAGAAACCCCGGCAGCTGAAACAAATATACTTCTACAAATCATGAGGATAGGGTGAAACTTTATAAAACTATTTGTTGTTGTTTACTCGTTAAAAAGTAATGCAAGTGTACTATTCAAAGGAAACATATGTATATATGCACGTGTTAAATGCTGCCTATGGACGTTTCCTTTTAAAGGCCGTGTCAGTCTGGCTCAGCGGTACGACCTCGGCCTTTGGTTCCAAAGGTCCTGGGTTCGATTCCCCGCTCAGGCAGTCTGACATAATAAGTCCAAAAGGCAACGTAAATAGGTTTGCAACTGTATTTGTTATTTCTTGTGAGCCTTCGGCTTTCCCGTCTTTATTCAAAGGAACGGTAATGCAAAGACAAAACATGATTTTGTAAATAAGTTGGGGACAAAAACTCTATTTGCGATTTCCTGATATCTTCAACAACATGCCGGGAATCCAATGATACAGTCCCAGTACCATTAAAAGCAATTACCAAATGGTAGTTTGCTGTTTTTGTACGCATGCTGAAGTTAAGAGCGGTTCAAAATGATTATATAAAGACGTGCGAATATTTGTAGTATATTGGATTGAATCTGAATCCATTATCCATGTCCCAAAACTTTGTAATTTAGAAAAAGCTGTTCACACGTTATAATTAATCAAACTAAAAGCGTTTTTTCCCCCCTTTTTAGGGCAATGGACCTTCAGTGGGTATAATTCGTTTTGGCTGGAAGTGCACTTTATCCAGCAGCATGTCCACTCGGACCTCCAGTTAGCATGTAACAAAAATGCACGGGGAGGAACGCTTGTCACCACGCCTTTCACTAAGTAGACTGAAAGAAACGTACAATACGATAGAAATCAAGTGATGACAGGGCGGAAAGCCTAATAGGAATCAATTAGTATTTACTTACGTGTATACAGAGTGGATCACAAAAAAACTGACGACCCAACATTTTCTCAGTCCAACTTTTCTAGTTAGCACCCCGCAAAACCAGGAGAGGACAGAAATCAAATCTAATGAGACGGGAAGATTTCTGTTCTCTCCTGGTTCTGAGGGGTGCTAACTAGAAAAGTTGGACTTAGAAAATCTTGGGTCGACAGTTTTTTTGGGCCACCCTGCATACGTACGTGTTAAATCCTGCGACTGGTCGTTTCCTTTTGGCTGTATCACGACGACTGAGCGATAGAGCTCGGAGCATTGAACTCAGAAGTCGAGGGTTTAATTCCCGCTCAGGTAGTCTGGCCACCCAAAAGCCCATTTGGCTTCCATCCGTTATTCGATAAAAAAAAGTAAGTACTGTAGTAGAACTAGAATCACCGATAATGTTGCTTAGCCCCAAAAGTACAAACCTCAGAACGGCCCATTGATTCGTTTCGAGGCGATCATGTGAATGGAGAAAAAAGCTGATTGTGGTCATCGGCTCCAGGAAGTGTTTGGTTACGCGCTGATGCCTGATTGGAATTTTATTTTTAGACAGTGTTATAAAAAACGGTTCACGCGCTAAGAAAAAAAAAACCACACGTGCGCTCCTGAGAACCATTTGATTAACTTTTAGCACCCTTATTACCTTGAAAAACGTAAATGCGAATCATTACCTAATTAAAAATTAGGATCCATTAAATTGTTCTCTGGAATCTGTCGGCGGTTTCTTACTGGTAATCAGCATTAAGATCTACATTCCAATACAGAAGATCTAGACCATACTATGTTCAGCCTGCAGTCGATTTTCTGGCGTAACATAACAATATTACAGCAGAAATTTTGAAGTACCAGTCAGTAATTAATTCTAACATTCAAACGAACTCCATAGTCAAACACTGTAAGCACTATTGTGTGCGTTTAGGTGTCTTACTGACAACAAAATTGTCTGTGTTTTAGTTTCTGTGCCAGTACGGCCTTGATCAACTCTTCGCCACTTGCTGTTATTCCACCCATCGCTAACAGAGAGAGCAGAAATCTACAATTATATGAGAGGGGCTGTAACGGGGACAAATTTCCCTGGGCCTCACCTGGCAGGGGCCTCATCTCGCCTCGACTCGGCGGTCTCTCCTCGACTCATTTAGGGTTAACAAGCCATTTTGCTACCCCGACCATGAAGGGGGCCACCCGTGGTACTACATGAATGCAGGAACGGATTCTCATCTAAAAAAAAAAGGTCTACCAGGTTGGGGGACATTTGATTAATAATAAAAGCACGATGCTTGGTGACCTGCAATTTTCCCATTTAATCTCATTATGCATCTTTCATAGCTTATTTGTGTAAAACAGATAACATATAAAAGGGAGGGATAAGTGAGTAGTACCATTATAGTGTTTGGCTATGGAGTTCGTTTGGATGTAAGAATTCATTTTCGACAGGTACTTCGAAATTCTTGATGTAATGTTGTTATGTTACATCAAAAAATCGAATGCAGGCTCAACAAAGTATGGCCTAGATCTTCTGATTTGGGATGTAAATCTTAATGCCGACTAATACCAAGACACAGTCGACAGATACCAGAGAACAATTTAATGGACCCTAATAGTAGTAGTGCACATTTAAGTTTTTCAAGTTAATAAATCAAGCAATCAGTGGTAAACGCCTCACCCATCAACAGACAGAGCACAAATTTAAAACTATATGCAGGGCCGTAGAAAGGTGGGATGGCAAAGGAGGAAAATTTCCCTGAGCCTCACCTGTAAGGGGGCCTCATCTCCCCTTGACTCATTTAAGGAAAAAGCCACCATGCTGTTGGGGTGAGTTAGGTAACCTCGACCGTGATTGGCCCCCATGGTACTACCAAAGCTGGTACGACTGAAGATGTAGATTCATACCTGAAGAAAAAATATACCTAGTTTGGGAGCCTCCGTTTAAAATTCGGCCCTGGGCGTCTAGTGACCTGTCTACAATGCTGAATAAATGAAATTATCAGTAACGCACTCAGCAGTCTTTGAACAATTTTGAGACATGTTGATATTAGCAAATTCTAGAGAGTGGCATGGCCGAGAGTGGTTAAAGAATATTTTTGGTTTAGAATTTTCGTATGTGGCTTTGACAAGGGAAGTCCGAAAATGCTGGATACAAATTTTGAATCCCATGCTGGTTGCAACACAAGCGATCTAGTAGCAGATCCTAAATCGTTAGACGTTTTAAAACGGTCCGTCATATTGGCCCACTTAATGTAGAATTTAAACAGGGTGTCATCACGATAAGAACGCTGGGCAGCGTCCGACGGCGGGACGATGAAGGAAGAAATGGACGCCCGGAATTGAGTGAGTATGGCGATGCAGTGCGCATAGTCAGTGGTGCGGTGTAGAAAGTGTTGGATGGTGTTGAAATCAACAAGCAAGGCAAATCAAAAGTTAGTCTACGCAGAAATTGCAGCCAGTGAGTGAAATCCGGCTTGGCTGGCATTGTATATGTAAAGTATTTATTGACTTTCATAGACAGTGAAAGTTTCAAGGTTGTCTCTGGTTCTACTGTACAGTGTTCGTCGTTATGTATAACAGAAGCATTGTCGAGGTCGGCTGTGTATTTTTTTTATATTATTTTTTGTTTTTTGAGAGGAAGTAGATGGTATTTTTAGAGTCACGATTGTCAATAGCATTTTGTGTTCAGTGAGACGAACCGTAATTGCGTTTTGCGGATCCCCACTAGGAGTAGTTGCAGGGTGCTCTGTTGACGACGTCAGGCAGAGAAGCCTGGTAGGAAGATTTTGATTTACACAGGGATTTTGAAGTTTCGTCTCACTTTGGCATGGAACATCTATAGATTTAAGGTTTAACAAAGCTGGGAAATTTCATATGACAAACTTCCAATATTTTTACAAGTATTGCAGGCGTATGTAGGTGCTCTTTGGCTTAGGTTTTGCAGTTTGTAGCATTCTTATTTTGCAAGCTACTCAAACGAACGTTTCCAGTTTTGTCGAATCTGGAATTCTGGTTTTAGAAAACAAAAACGAGCTCGTTCGATATTTAAGGTAAGGTTTAACATATCCGAAGTCAAAACAGCAAAGCAACACAAATAAACTTTCCTGTTAGGTTTCACATACCGCAGTGTTCCTGTACTGTTTAGTCCAGGTGAAACCTTACTGCTGTATTCTACCATTAGACAGGTAAATAAAATTAAAATCATTTCCCAACTTTCAAAATGATGTTTTACACATTAGACTACAATTCGAAAACAACTGCACAAATCAAAACCCTCTAGCCCCAATCTCTGTCTGATGTCGTTTCCAGAGTACCCTGCAAAGATAATGGCTGCAAGTACACCTACTGAAGACAGTGCAATATGAAAATTTGCGGTTTGCCTCACTGAACACAAGAATGATATGGGAAAGCGTTACACTAAAATGCCACGTATATACTTACTTGCACCAGACTCAACCTTGAAACTTGTAAATCACTCTCCTTGAAAATCAACAAACAGCAATGAACCATATTGTTCCAATCAATCCCGATTTCACTTGCTGGCTGCAGTTTATGCATCAAACTCACTTCTGATTTGCCTAGTTTGCTGATACAGTGTTTTATTTAGTTCCTGCTAACTAACTCTTGCCAGAGGGTGCTGCAGTCTGCTTGTATCCCCCGCCTCCACCCTCTTCCTGTTTCGGTCCGGCCATTGCTGTCTTCATCGCTCCGCTTCCGGTCACTGCCCGGCTTCCCACTCACGATGACACCCTGTTTATTAGTAAAGGCTGTAGGTAGCCTTAACTGTAAGGTTTGACCTCGGTCTCCCATGTTAAAGCCGAAATTTGGTAGCTTAATTTCTCAGCAGTCGTTCAACATTTTTCACTGAAATTTAGTATATAAGCCTTGTGGGACTTGGCCAACACGTGGACCAACTTTTAATTATTTCCGATTTGTCACATTGGAGATCTGGACTTCAGCTGGAATCGTGAGTTTCATTTTTGTCTTATGTGGTGATGGACTTTGGACACGTTTATACAATGGTCTCTACAAACTAAACCATTTGTCGTTGAAAGCTGATTCTTATAGCTCATTTGAAAGATCTACTTCCGGAGATGGTACCCTTTATAGAAATAGAAATTTCATTTGGTCGCTCCGTTCCGGAGTTACAGAGCCGTGAACGATCCGTTTTATTGTTGTACATTGTTTCCATGCAACAATGCCAATTAGCAAACGCCAGACGCAAGGCGTATAATGAAGATTAAACATGTGCTAACAATGCTGGTGAGCCAACAATTCACCCGTACTTTCAGGAAACGAGAAGAAGAAGCATTAGCCTTATTGAGTTCGCTTCCGCACGAGAATTTTCAAAAAGTGGACAGGCGGAGGCGGCGCGGCTAACAATGTCAAAATGTTACAATGCTGCAACATGTAACAATGGGGAAACAATAGGCGAGGAGCACAAGATCGGATTGTAGCTCACTCGAACGAGATGCAACGATGCGCTTCTTAGGGGGGACGGAGCACTGTTGTCCAGACTTAATACTGGCCATGTGCTATTGAGGGCTCATAAGCACCGGCTGGGCCTCAGTCCCACTCCGGTCTGCAGGTGTGGTACAGAGGCCGAGACAGTGGAGCACTTCCTCCTGGTGTGCCACCTATGGGCAAATTTTCGGGGCCGGGTACTGGAGGATTGGGGAGCCGAACTGAGGGGAATTCTGGGTGCCTCCTCGCACGATGCAGTGACTGTATCCTCCCTACGACAAGTAGTGAGGTTCTGTAAGCAGACGGCAAGGTTCAACCAGTTGTAGGGGGGTGATCTATGGTGAACACGGGTGTAACGGAATTATGGTTATGGATGTTAGATTTAAGTAGTTGTAGTCGTAGTTATAAGATTTAGAATTGAGCGAATGACTCAAGGTCCGTAGGCTCATGTATAAAATAAAAGTAAAAAAAAAAAAGATGCAACGATGCTCGGACACGGGGAAAGTAACATTGTCGTAGTAGCTTCGGGGCGGCTCCATTAAATATAGTCAATCGTTGTTGAGAACCAAAATGAAATGGTGTTGGTTTTCGATTTAATCCTTCAGTTTTAAACCGTCTGGTGCAAAGTCTTTAATTTTGATGCCTAATTCGACGGCCGACATGACTCTGCGATTTACTTCCTTCTTCAATGCAGGCTTCGGGAAGCTAGTTGAATTGTTACCGCGACTGTTTGCCATAATACTGCATCTGCTTGCAACAATGCAGAATCAAGTATCCATCAGTTGATACTCTACAAACACGCTAGTGTGTTGCCATCAAATAAACATGGAGAAAACCTTGGGCAGAACCTGAACAGAAATACGCATTTCTAATGTTTCGTTTTTTTGCAAACAAAATTGGGTGTACAGTGGACATACCGTACACATGATAGACCAGACCGTAGCTATTACAATAAAATGAAGAGAAAAAAGCCAACAAATTAATTGAACAAAAAACGGCTTCACCGTTTAGACAAAAAGAATTAGAGCTCGTATGCCCATACTCAGAGCTGTCAAGGAACACGAATAAAAACGGATTAGAGTTCACTCGAACGCAACGAACTATAATTTGAACTCCAATTCCAGGGAACAAGGATTGTCACATAACAGCCTACACACAAAATACACATATAGCCACTCACAAGAATCAGAATTAAAATGTAAAAACGCAGACAAATTTTGAAAAAGCCAGTATAATACACAAATTAAGTGCATGCACATGCACAAACATCAAACATTTCAAATACAAACAGTGTTCACTTTCTGACATAACCATTGAGTAAAATGTTACCTGGAATTGGAGTTCAAATTATAGTTCGGTGCGTTCGAGTGAACTCACTCCGTTTTTATTCGTGTTCCTTGACAGCTGTGAGTATGGGCATACGAGCTCTAATCCTTTTTTTCTAAACGGCGAAGCCGTTTTTTGTTCAATTTTACAAATTGGTTTATAATGGTTTTACGTCACTCTCCCGTGTTACAGCTGAAATATCCGTTGCCCATTTGGCTTGCGGTCTTATATTACAAATAAAGAACAAAGCCGCTAAAAGAGAGCTGCGAAGAAACCAACTTCCAAAAGAAAGACTTGCACTGAATGAGCGATATACAGAAAACCAACTTCGCGTGCCAAAGTATCATGAATTAGAAAACAAAAACGAGCTCGTTTGATGTAAAAGTTTAACTGATCTGAAGTCAAAACAGTAAAGTAACAGAAATAAACTTTCCTGTAAAGTTTCACATACCGCAGTGTTCCTGTACTGTTTAGTCCGCGTGAAACCTTACTGCTGTATTAAACCATTAGATAGGTAAATAAAATTAAAACCATATCCCAACTTTCAAAATTATTGTATAAATAATATAGTGTATAATAAAGGCTAGGCGCTTGCCTACTTTTGGGGCTAAATTCGTCAGCATTATTCTAGTTAAGTCGTCTCTTTTCCGTTTATCCTATTGATACACGCACCACTTTCAAGATGTCATATTCAAGACTTCCGGACTGTTATTTCATTTTTATTTGCAGCGAAGTTTCCAGGTTTTCAAGGAGGCGCATGAACCCTAAATTACTTAATCTTCAAGTTTGTACTAAAAGTATGGCTTTCATCGAAGTTGTTTAGCCAAGTAGAATGAACCAATCAGAGCTATCGTGTTGTAAGTAAAAACTGCAAAAACTTGTGAATGCAGCAGTAAGGTTTCACCTGGACTAAACAGTACAGGAACACTGCGGTATGTGAAACCTTACAGAAAAGTTTATTTATGTTCCTTTGCCGTTTTGACTTCGGATCAGTTAAACCTTGCCTTAAACATCAAACGAGCTCGTTTACATTAAGTGAACCAATTCGAGGCAACATTTAAAAATTTTTAACCAGTTCACGAGCGTCACGCTGCTAGTTCTTCTCTGTAGCCAACGTGGGATTTCATGTTTTATACCATGAGCCGTGGCTGTTTGCTGTGACGTGCAAGTCACGGGACTGGGCTAGTCCACTCAGACGGCCGAACAGCCGTTGTTCTCGTTCATCATTGGCTAACTCATGGTGACGTCACGGCAAACAGCCATTGCGCGTGGTATAAGTCAGCCTTTTCAGACACACATTGGCAACCCGGGTCACTGCACTGTGACTGAGGGTGGAACTGATTACCTAGCTGGCCACGTGCAATTAAACCTCAATAACCCCCTCCCCCCCCACACACTTTTCAGACATTCCCTTTCAAAACCACATAGGAGACATCAAAATATTCATCAAACTCTTTTGGCCGCACAGCTTACGACATTTATAAAAATCACCGTGTTTTAAACTTTTACAAACGGCTGAGTTGTTTACAGTTGTTGGAATTTTCGTATATTTGTAGATTTGTGGCTTTGTTTGTTGACCATGGGTGGCTGCTCAGTTCACCATTGATTGCTTAATTTATTCCCTTGAAAAGGTAACTGCAAACTGTTACCGGAAATTAAGGTCCATTAAATTGTTCTCTGATGTCTGTCGAGTTGTCTCTTGCTATTATTAACCTCTGATATATGTTGTTGTACTGCTTAATGCTGAATTCAGCTCGACTTGTTGACAGACTCACCAAGTCCTTGATGTAAGGTAGAAACGGATACGAGAAACAAAATTCGAACGGTGGAGTGTTTGCAGCTCAAGGACATCAAGGATGCCTGTTGGTAGTTGTTGGAGGAATTAAGACAAAATTAAAAGTTGGACAACCTTTACATAGTTGCAAGTTGAGCCCGAATTAATACTGCCAGAAGGATGGATGACACGTAGCATGGCATTGAAGAAGACATGAAGTAACAGGGCTTCAGCAACCTGTTAAAATACCAAAACGTTGCCAGGGAAACAGCTATTACTGCACCCGGTTTCCAGATTTTGCCAGAATCGTCCAGATCCTGTTAACTGGACTTCCTTTAAAAAGTTCGTACAAGCTTCTTTAAAGACACTTGCTGCACCCCAAGATGGCGATGTTCTTTATTAAACATCTTGACAGTAGTCAATGGGTTAAACTGCTGGTAATGAGTGATGGAGATAGCGAAAGCAAGGAGGAAGCCATTGGAAATGTTTAAAATGAGGAAGAGCATGAACTGAAGACTCACCCAACTACGGAAAGTGGGTAGCTCGTAAATCAATATTTGAATTTAATATGGCAGATTTACTCTCGGAGCATTACAGCCTAGACCGATCTCGATGAACGGCACACTTTATTCTACTTTTTAGTTGGGTATTTTCAGCTGGAATGTTGACAAGAGGTGTGTGGTGGTTCTTCTGAGTACAGTTGACGCATAACTGATGGCATGCTCTGATGATAATTATTGCTTTTCAGTAGGCATACATCACTTGTGGAAAATAAACCATCAAACCCCACTTCTTTGTCAAATATCATCTAAAGAGTCCTTGCAGAACTATGATTGCAACTACTCTTAATGGAGGAAATAGAATTGAAATACTTTCAAATCTCATGCAAGCTAAGTCAAGAATGGTCTTACCAACTCAGACACAAAAAAAAATGCCCCCCTCCTTGCATTGTACGAACTGCAAAGATGCAGTGTCTTCGACAATACCTTAGTATCTTAGTCTCATGACAAACATTGCAGAACCCAATAAATCTCGAGTTAGCAGATACCTACGAACAGACACTATGAACAATAACACACCAGTCAATTTACTTTTCAGTTTTTGCAATGAATCCATTTCTGGTTTACCCGTTTGCTTATATATCTTTATCTTTTGTTCCATCAGATCAGAACCACGTTTCCCGGAAAGTTTACGAGCCGTCGTTTATGATTCTTTGTCGTCATATAAATATATTTTTGACAAATACGGGGCCAACCAGACTCCCGCAGCTTGTCGAACTAATCACCTCTGAATGCAACTTTAAAGCCAATAAGACCCACCTACGTCACTCGAATAGCATTGTTGCTAAAATAAAAAAGGTTACTGAAGCATATGTTGGTCAGTTATTCCCTACTGGGAGGGAATTTTTGAGTGCCTTTCCCATTTATTGGATTCCAAAAGAATTTGGGGACTATTCCGTTATATGCTCACTTGTCCACAGCTTGTAGGAGCAGGCTAAAGAGGAAGGCCAGCGTCCATCTGCCTTAAGTTTAATGAAATCATCAGTAAACTAAAGGGAATATTTTAGCTAGGCTTCTGAAGGCTTTGTTCAGCCTAAGAGGCAACACTGTGATGATGTAGAGGCCAAGCAGCAACGCAACACCACTGCAAGGCTCTTTAGTTAAACTGTGTCCGGTCCAGATTTTAAACTTTGGATCGTCAGTGGTCCATATTGAAACCATGATTTGATTACGGTTGAACTTTAAAGTTTTACTATTGCTGCTAACAGTACCTGATGCCAAAAGTTTCACTATAACGAATTTATAGTTGAAAACAAAACAAAACAAAAAAAAAAAGATTTAGCGAAATTTAAACATCCTATGATCCACTGCTTCCTTCAGTACCTTCCTAAACGACCCAACAGAGCGAACAGAACGCAACTGTTAAAGACAGTTTGGCTCCATACTTGACGTCGCGCTTGCACAGTGATGCAGCCGTTTAGTATACCTTCCGAAACTGCAGTCACAGCTCAGCAAAATCAACAAGCTCAACAGAGTACTCGTTACGTCATAGCTTTAACGTGACCAGACGTGGCTAATGGATGGGACCAGACGCGAGCAATGCCAAATTGCAAACCATCTCGGGGATGCGATTGTGGGTGATTGCCTGTGGTGGCGCTTTTGAGCATGCGCAAGGTAACAGTTTTGCCGGAAACAGACTAATCGCTGATGATTGTTGACGTAAACAAGCCAAATCATCGG
This sequence comes from Lithobius niger, assembly GCA_023313725.1. NCBI lineage: Eukaryota > Metazoa > Arthropoda > Chilopoda > Lithobiomorpha > Lithobiidae > Lithobius > Lithobius niger. The sequence continues at coordinate 11,968 of JAHWFP010036284.1, forward strand.
TTTCGCTTGGAGTGGACTAACTCACCCCTGTGTCCCGGTCTGTCTTGTTGAATTTACACGTGACCACTTTTTGTTATTGTGCCCTACTTTCCAGCAACAACGTCGAGGTTTGCGTGCTGTACTTCAGGGGCACCCTACTGTTGCTAGTCTCCTATCGGTCTTTGGAGGGCATTCTGCCCTTGTGCGACTGCGATCTGTCGCGCGATTTGTTAGGGCTACGGGGCTCAGTGTATAATCGTCTCCAACCTTTCTATGTATCTCCTCTTCTCTCCTCGATGCGTGTAGAGTGTTTTCTACCCGGTGGTTACCTGGTAGTTTTGGGTTTGAGGTGTGTGTGTGTGTGTGTGCTATGGTGTATTTCTGATGCGGGATGCGTGGCATTGGGCCGATTTATCGCTTAATTAAAATCAAATCAACCAAATCAACACGGTTATAGTAGGAAATTAGCTGAACTGTCACCAACAGTGGAGCGTTTGGTTCGTTCTGTTCGGTGCCTTAGGAAGGTACTGCTTATATAAGGCTTAACAATAGAGATCGAAGCGTCTTCCACTTTACCTATGAATCTGCCACCAGTCGCACTGTAAGCATGCCATAAAATGGGATTTTAAACTTAAAACACTGCATTGACACTAAATTATTAAAGTCTACCAACACTGGCTTCATGCTACATACCTCTTTGTCCACTCGACGTCAAAACAAAGCCTCCAATGGTTTAATTTCATGAATTTCAAACAGAAAAAGAACCAAGGTGCGTGTGTATTGTACTGTATATTGAGATACGGCGTTTTCTATTTTCATTAAACATTTATTAAACGATCGTTTGATGTAGCAATAAATCGTTCGAAGATTTCAAGGATAGTCACCGCTACCGTAAAATAAAATAATGTTATTTTATTGCTGCAACACTGGGAAATCTAATACTGAGAAGATTACCACGTTCTTGTGGGTCCCGCTAACACTAATCAATGCTATGACGTGGGCGCTTTCAGTTTCGCTTGGGCGGTACGGTTGCCTTGGCTACAACAAGATAACGACGACTCCGCTTGCCTTTACGCACTCGCGCAGTGGACTATGGGGCGAGGAGCAGAAGTTACGTGACTGATGAACTGTGACGTCACAGCTGTACAGCGCTCGAAGTCGCGTTCGCTGTCTCGCGTCGATGCAATTGAAAAAAAAAAA
>JAHWFP010036304.1:941-11381 GCA_023313725.1 Lithobius niger
CCCCAACTTCGGAATCGACCGACAACGACGACCCCTTCGAGGAAGGACCTGGCCTCATCCATTGGAAACAATTCGCTGGTTTCGTGCACAAACACCTTAAAGAAACCAGGTTCTGCAAGGAAGCGACCCCAGTGGAACTTAATCTGGAGGACCCGCCGCTCGAAACACTCGCGAATTCGGGGGCGACCAAGGACCCGCCCCTCCACCTTCCTCAATTGGCGGTTGGTTTCCGCCAGTTGCTAAACGCGGAATCTCTCACGCGGAAGGGCGGACAACCAATTTCGATTTCAAAACCTCTCCCCCCCCACGATCCGGCTATGACAAAATTCTTCTTCAGGTCGACGGGAAAAGGTGCCCCATCCAAGAAGCGGTATTCTACGTTCCCTGAGGCGGAGTACTTCCCAGAGAAAATGAACCTTGAGTTGGACTCTACCATTCGGACCCCGCAGTTCATCCGCACACCAATGCAACAATTCGACGAGGACGAGATACTCCTACGTTGCAGCATTCGCGCTAACTCGCATGCGGAACTTGCCTACTCCGCATCTACGGCAGCTCTCAAGAACCTCGTAACTGAAGTACCCTCTCTCAGGGAAAATCAAACTGTAAAGGAGTGTCTTCATATGATGAAACGGGCCTCGTCGTTTCAACGGGACAGCCTGAACTGGTCATCGCGGCTCCTTTTAAACTCTGTGTTTCGGAAGAGGGATGCACTGCTCGAAACGGCGTCAAACATCCCAACGGACGTTGCCGGCCAGTTACGGTTGACACCAATTCACGGGTCGACGGAGGTGTTCGGAGGAAAACTACTTCAACTAGCACCAGAACTGAAAGAGAAGACCAGACCACCCCACGCGGGGACTTCGGGCACCAGAGGGAATCGAATGAGGACCAGGCCTTCAAGCAGGAATTTTCCCAACTACCCGCACTACACCCAAGATGGTAAGGAGAGGGGCTTTGGGAGAGGTGAGAGGAGAACGGACCTGCAGCCCTTTCGAGACAATCCCGGGCAACAGAGAAGCAGAGGACAAGGAGGGAGACAGAGAGGTAGAGGCGCGTCCCGAGGGAGAGGGAGGAGAGCCAGCAGCAAACCTTGACGCCCACCCCGGGCAGTCTCTCCCCACTCACTGTCAGGTGGGGGGGAGACTGGCGAAACACCTCAGCAACTGGGAGAGGATTACGGACGATGCATTCATCCTGGACACAATCAAGTTCGGGTATCACCCCCCCCTAATCTCGTCTCCAAGGCTCTCCGACAAGGCGCCTGGGATGGCGTGTCAGACCGTCAAGACCCCGGAACTCCGCATGGAGGTGGAGAAGCTTCTTCTGAAAGGGGCCATCGAAGAATCTCCTCCAGGTTCCAAAGGCTTCTGGAGCCCGGTGAGGGTCATCCCGAAGAAAGGCGGGGGGACCCGGCTGATTTTCAACCTTCGTCTGCTGAATCGCCATATCCTGAAAGAGAAATTCAAGATGGAGACGATCGGGAGGATTCGCGAGGCACTGCGGAGCAAGGAATACACGGTCTCTCTAGACCTCGAAGACGCGTACCTCCACGTACCACTACACCCCGCAGTTCGACACCTCTTCCGGTTCCTGTGCGAAGGAACATCGTTTCAATTTACAACCCTGCCATTCGGGTTGTCTACAGCGCCGCAAGTCTTCACCCGGATCCTGCGTCCTGTTCTCGCGACACTTCACCAGGAGATGATAAAAGTACACGCGTACTTGGACGATTGGCTACTCCGCCACCTGTCGCCGAACGTGCTTATTGTCCAGATGAACAGGTGCGTGCAGTTGTTTCATGCGCTCGGACTGGGGATAAACTGGAAAAAGTCAAGACTTACCCCCAGCCAATTTTTCGTGTTCCTCGGGGTAGATTTCAACTTGGTAACGTGCAAGGTCCGGCCCTCACAAGAGAGAGTGGAGAAAACAGTAGCCTCACTACGGAACCTCCACACCAGGACGGAAACGTCAGCAAAGGAACTCGCATCGACAATCGGTATGTTAGATTCCAATGCAACGTTGGTGCCACTGGGCCGGTGGAGAGTGAAACCCATCCACTGGTTCAGAAAAGAAGAATGGAACCCAAGGCAGTCTTGGAACGACGTGATACTCCTTCACGAATTCCCAGACATGACATGGTGGATGTCAGAGGAAAACCTCCAGGTGGGTGTACCTTTGAAGGAAGAACGTCCGGAGTTACTCCTATTCTCGGATGCGTCATCCACAGGGTGGGGAGCCCATCTAGGAGATTGGACAGTGGCAGGAATTTGGACGCCAGCGGAATGCGGTCTACATATCAACGTGTTGGAATTGAGGGCTGTCAGGAACGCAGTTCACTGTTGGAAAAAGGAAATCTCGGGAATGAACATCGGTGTGATGTCCGACAACTCTACAGCGGTAGCCTACATCCGTCGGGGAGGGGGGACACACTCCAAAACCTTGATGCAGGAGACGTCGCTACTAATGCAACTCTGCGAGGACTTCAGGATCACTCTGATTCCCAGACACATTCCAGGGAGGCTCAATGTTTGGGCCGACGAGCTCTCCAGGAAGAACGAAATGCCAACAACGGAATGGAAACTCGACCCAAATGTGTGTCTTGGTCTTTTTGCAACATGGGGAACCCCGATGGTCGACCTGTTCGCAACAAGAAACAACTCGCAGTTGAGGAACTTTGTGTCCCCCTTCCCGGACCATCTAGCATGGGCGACAGATGCTTTTTCCATTCCATGGAAAGGGATGGATGCTTACGCGTTCCCACCTTTCTGCCTTCTCCAACTCGTTCTGAACAAGATCAGAGAGGATTCAGGTTCATACATTCTTGTTGCACCGTTGTGGCCAGCCGCGACGTGGTTCCCAGACCTACTAGAACTGGCGAAAGAAGATCCGATTCATCTCCCAGTAACCCCCCGATTCCTGTCTCAAAACCGCGGGAGGACGATCCACCCGTCCCCAGAGGTGCTTCATCTTCACGGGTGGAGACTTTAAGGGGACACCTGACGCGTGAAGGTTTCTCAGAGGAGGTCACGAACAGACTCCTTCAGTGCGTCCGGAGCTCGACAGTTAAGATGTATGAAAGCAAATGGAGACGCTGGTTCAAGTGGGCGACTGAACAAGGCTGTGACCCATGTGACCCCCCGGTGGTGGCATGGTCACAATTCCTGGAAGAACTGTTTCAAAAGGGCCTTTCCCCAACTTCCATCAAGGGTTATCGGGCAGCAGTAAACTCCGTGCTGACCTGCTTAGGCAAGTCGTCCGTCGGAGCGGACCCTAGGATCTCGCAAATGATCTCATCATTCGAGAAAGCGAGACCGAGGACGAAGAAGTTGTTCCCTACATGGAATCTCCCTCTTGTGTTGGATAGTTTGACAAAACCACCTTATGAACCACTCCATGGTGCGAATGCCATGCTTCTTACTCAGAAGACGGTGTTTTTAGTGGCACTGGCGTCGGCAGCACGCCAAAGCGAGTTAGCAGCCTTCGCAAGAGACGATGGGTTCCTTCGTTTCGCCAGGGACTGGTCCTCAGTCTCTCTGGTCTTCCCGGCTTGTTTCCAGGCGAAGAATTCCAGACCGGACGTAGCACAGAAACCCGTTGTGATCCACGCCTTGGGGACGAAGAAGTCTGGAGAACGGAGCAGCGAACCACAATGCCCAATAAGAGCGCTCCGATACTACATTGACAAGACTTCAACATCATTGCAGGCAGTAAGACAAAGAACGGGTTACACACCGCTGTTTCTCGACGTCGACTCGGCTTCAGGCGAAGTATTAAACAAGAGGGTAACCCCCTTTAAACTTGGAAGCTGGATATGCCAGGTGATCAAGAGGGCGTACGAACTGAGCCCGGAACACCCGGACGTCCCAAGTACGATTCGGGCACATGAACTCAGGGCACTATCGGCCTCGTGGGCATACGGATGCGGGACCCCGTTAGACGAAGTCGTAGCAGCGGGATCGTGGAGGAGCAGGAACACCTTCATTAAGCATTATCTGAGGGAAACCTGCGGTGAGAGTGGCCGTACCGTTGTCGAACAGCACGTGGTCGCCGGGTCAAAACAAAACCGGCAGACGACAGTGCGGAAGACCGTTCAGTGACAGACGGACACAGGTGGATAGGATGTTGGCAGTGCGCTCTGAGAATTGCGGACACGAGAGAGAAGCGCACACCAGACGACAGCCACATCACATAATTTCGGCAGGCAGAAAAACCATAACGCCGACAACCAAAGAAAGAAGGAGGGAGGAGACTCGAACATCCAGACAACACATGAGGTGAGTTGACTGAGTAAGGTTATTGGACTTAGTGAAAAATTTTTACTTTGTACTTACCCCTTCTCGTTAGTTGCCCGCCGCCTTTCCGACAAAGTCAGCATGTAGACTGGAGGTAAGTATTTTGCAGATAGTAAGAAATGAAAATTTTAACTTGTTAAAATTAGTTTTTACTATCATAAAAATACTTACCTCCAGTAGAACCCGCCCTGCCTCCCCGCTAACGAACAAGAAAGGTTCAAAAAGCGAATGGGGTTTTCCCCACGAGGCAGGCGGCTGCAGCGCCAGCGCTGGTAGCGCGCCTAGCGGGAAAAGAGGGCAACTGACGTTGAAAGTCATAAATTCAGGATTTATGGGTGGTTGAGCATGGGAAAAGCAAAATTAAAACGAATTTAGCATGTAGACTGGAGGTAAGTATTTTTATGATAGTAAAAACTAATTTTAACAAGTTAAAATTTTCATTTTCCTCTCACAGGCTCCTCAAACCTATCGCCATCAACAAACTTAGTGCCAGCTGCACAGATTCTGTTCAAAAGATGTTGTAGGGAAGGACAAACTCTACGAGGCTACATCGGCCAAGGTTCACAAGGAGCAGGCTACACCGTAGTTTTTTGTGTCAGACCAAACCCAGCTTCATTACCTGTCTAAGGCTTAGGCTACATAACAAACGCAAAGTGTGAGTTTATCACAACAAACCTTTAACCGACCACCCTTCAGAAAACCTTTTCACGGCCTTGGGCACAACACAGGGGGGGAAAAAACGTTGAAGGGATACAAGACAAGACTGAAAGCAAAAATACACATTTACAATTTGGACTGCATTAGGCAGAACACTTAAGCTAACTATAAGTCTGTCGGCATAAGGCCAGTCAATATCTGGTAACTTACTGAACGGCAGCGAGTCATCATCAGCGTAGGCAACTAACCAGACATTCTGGGCTGCTTTTTACTTAGGTGCTCTCTTGGGCTGAGCACGTTTACGCCAGCTAGGCAAAACAAATTTACCTTTACCTCGCAGGGGTAGCACGTTTGCGAGCTGAGCGGCGGAGGGGCGCAACACCGCTCTGTGAAACACTGTCGTCATCCGACTCGTATTGATCGTCATCACTCTCAGGGGAAAGTGCACTAGGTTCACTCGAAGAACGAACCTCACTTGGTGAAACTGCGGACAGTCTGCTTTGAATCACTAGTGGGGGTTCCACCCCAAACACAGACAGTTTATGGTTGTAGCACCCGAAGCAACGGACAGTTTATCACTTGGGGCGGGTGTACACAATCTTACGAGAGGGGCACTTGGAGTGAAATTCGGGTCAGGATACACAGGGAGGCGTTCCTTCACCATGTTGGGGCACCAATTCGAATCCAATGTCGTCATGTTGAAAAAGTGGCACTCTCGCTGGTCTTCAGGATCGCTGACGTGAACAACGTCGTAAAGAAACTGGGTCTTTCTTTCCACAACACGATAAGGACCAACGAAGTCTGGAAGAACGGGAAACTTGCCTGAAGCATCCGGGATCCTGGCTGGAGAGACACACAGCTTGACGTAGTTGGTGATGCCGGGGAGGTCGTGAGTGGTTTGAACAGTGTACTTCTTCCTTCCTTGCACAGCATCGGCAGGGTCGGCGGAGGTTTTGTCAACGTCGTCGAGTTGAAATCTGGTTTCGGGGAAGAAGGCATCACCTACGACAAGAGACCCACGTAAGAGTCTTTCTTACTATCTGCAAAATACTTCCCTTCAGTACTCTCGCTAAATTCGCATAATTTTGCTTTTCCCATGCTCAAAAAAATAAAATCTTACATTTTATTGAATTCAACGCCAGTTGCACTTTTTCCCCGCTAGGCGCGCTGCTCAGCTATCTGCTGCAGCTGCCTGCCTCCTGTGGGGAAAACCCCATTTCGCTTTTGAGCACGAGTCGACAGTGGTCGATCGTGCGTCCCAGCTCAAGAATGGAAAAAGATAATGATTTTGAAACGGGCAATGAAGAGGCAGACAATGTGAACGAGATTTTGAAAAATGGAGCGTACCCATCCTGCACTTGCCAGAAAACGCCACGAGATCTGCACCCTCTGTGTAGAAGATGTCGGAAGTGCAACTTTGTCGAGGAAATATGCGATATTTGTGAAGTTCATAAGGAAGATTCGGTTAAAAGAATTCTTTACACTTGGCGTCATTCCGACCAAAAGAAAGCACAGGTCAAGAAGAAAAAAGAAGGGAAGACTAGACTTGATCAACGTTTGGCAGGCATGGCAAAAAATCCAGACGCACCGATTTTTGTTAAGGACTTAGTGAGCGTCACGACAGATTCTACATCGGACCTTGACGGTTTCCCGGACGATTCGGTATCCATATATCCGGAAGGATCGTTAGGATCAATGATTACAGAGGCTAGGGAAACGGCAGCATCGGTGATCGAAACCCGTTCTACAAAAATCGAAAACAATGTGACCGATAAAGTCAGCGCACGAGTGATTGGACACGTAGACGGTAAATTAGACGATTTTCGCTCAGAGTTGAACAGTTCCATTGCACTATTAACGGCCAGTGTAAACGCCTTATTATCACGGGATACACCGAGCATCAAACATCCTAACAATTCGAGTGAGAAGTGTGACAATAATAAAGTGTTTTTAGTGGAACTCAATCACGATATGTCGGTGCATGCAAGAAACGTAACTCAAGGTTCGCTTACGCCCGGAACAAAAAGCCCGCCAGCGAAGCATGCGCAAGAGACAAAGGGTTCGCCCACGAACCTCCAGAGGGCGGGCAAATCGGGAGAGGCTAAGAAAAAAGACGCGAAACAGGTGAGCGGTGGTCAAAAGGAGAAAAGTGAACATTTTATCAAGGATAAAAGTAAAAGCAGTGGGGGCCAAACGGTAATGAAACCACCGGAGGCCACCACGCAAAATTAAATGATGCTAATTCGAGAGGGAAAGGAACTGGTAAGCGATCAAAAGCATCAGATCCGCCGGCCGCGCCCGAGAAAAGGGATCGCTGTCAGGCAGGTAGTTCGTTAGCGAACGAAAATAAACAGATCGCATCGCAACGCCGGGCGGACGATCAAACGAAACGATCGGTTACGCATGCTGTAGCGAAGTTAAAAGCTCTGGGAGAGAAAAAACCTAACGGAGATCGTAATGAAATGCAAGATCGCCAAGGTTCGCAACAACGTGCAATGCAGAAAAGCACCGCTTCACAACAGCGTGTAATGCTGGAAAGCATTGCTTCACGGCCGACTACCAAACATGCATCGCGTCACAGTTCGCCGCAATACATAGGATCGCAGGATCGCTACGGATCGCCTTTCAGAAGTAGCGGTTCGCAAATAACACACACATCGCCAGTAAGAAAAGTGCAACCATTTAGGGCAGATGATGAGACTAACGAAGTGGGGAATGGGGAGGATGAAAATTTTGAGGAAGATTATTGTGAAGATTTTGAGGATAATTATGAGGAAGTGTATGAGGGAGGAGAAAATTATTATGAACAAGATCGAGACTTTGAAAGTCAAGGGAGGGACTTTCGTCAAGAGAGAAAACGCACGTGGGAGGGAGTTCATCCCCCCCCCCCCACCCCACAAAGTACAGGAGAGTGGCCCAAGATGAGGATGAAATTTTTCAACCAAGCAGAACCTTTACAGAAGAACAACAATCACAAGACGAACAGTGGAGGACTGAAACTGCAAGGAGACAAAAGCCTGTTGAAACCACGGACACAGAGGATCCGTCCGAGGAAGGACCGGGTTTTGTAAGCTGGAAGTTGTTCGCGGGATTCACCCTCAAATACCTGAACGAGACACCATTTGGAAAAAAGGCAGCGCCAGTGGAGGTTAACCCAGACGACCCCCCCATGGAAACTTTGGTGAATGCAGGGAATATTAAAGTGGCACCAATTCACCTTCCACAATCAGCAGTTGGACATTTCCAGAGGCAGAATATTTCCCGGAAAAAATGGCACTAGAGCTTGATTCGACATTGAAGACTCCGGCATTTATAAAGACACCAATACATCAGTTTGACGACGACGAAGCCCTTCTCAGGTGTAGCATTAGAGCCAACTCACACGCAGAGTTAGCCTATTCGGCGTCGACACAGGCTTTGAAGGTTTTAGTGGAAGAAAAACCAGAATTAAAGGAAAACCAGACTCTACGGGAATGTCTACACATAATGAAAAGAGCGTCGGCTTTCCAAAAGGACAGTTTAAATTGGTCGTCACGACTGCTCTTGAACACTGTGTACAGGAAGAGGGATGCCCTACTGGAATCTGCACCGATTATCCCCACTGATGTTGCGGGCCAACTCAGACTGCTTCCAGTGCATGGAGAAACAGAACTGTTTAACGGAAAATTACTACAACTAGCTCCAGAATTGCGAGAAAAGACAAAACCACAGCAGCCTTCATCGTTGTTTAGAGGACAAAGAGGTAGAGCCCGCCCAATGATGAGAGCGTATGCATCTTACCCCATAGCCCAAGGACCCTACAACCACGAGGGACGTGGGAGAGGTGGTGGCAGAGGTGAGAGAAAAATGGAGTCCCAGCCATTTCGGGACAGCACCCTCTCCCAACCAAGGGGGAGGGGAAGCGGACAGCAGAGAGGACGGGCTTCGGGCAGGAGCAGAGGAAGACGACCAGGCGGGCGGTACTGACTGGTTGACCGAGCCTTCCCCCATTCACTGGCAGGTGGGGGGGGGGGGAGACTTTCGAGGCACTTGGACAATTGGAGAAAAATTACCACGGACGATTTCATACTGGAGACGCTGGAGCCCGGATAACACCCCCCCCCCCCCCCTTCCATACCAAAGCTTTCTTATCTACCACCAGCGTGGGCGGAGGAAGAGTCTTCACCAGAGCTTCAGGAGGAGATAACGAAGCTGTTACAGAAAGGAGCGTTGGAGGAAGCCATGCCGGGCACGAAAGGCTTCTGGAGCCCGGCCAGGGTAATCCCGAAGAAAGGGGGAGGTACCCGCCTCATCTTCAACTTAAGGATTCTCAACGAGCACATTTACAAAGAAAAGTTCAAAATGGAAACGATTGGGAAGATAAGACTGGCGTTGCAAGGCGGGGAATTCACGGTGTCAGTGGACCTCGAAGACGCCTACTTACACGTGCCTCTCCACAGGGACGTGAGACACTTATTCAGACTAAGCTGCAACAGAAAGTCTTATCAGTTTTTGACGCTTCCTTTCGGCCTGTCGACAGCACCGCAGGTGTTCACCAGGATTCTGAAACCAGTACTGGCAATCCTCCATCGAGACACCATCAAAGCTCACGCTTACCTCGACGACTGGCTACTGAGGAATCAGCCGTCAGTGGAACTACAGCTACAACTGAAGAAGTGCTTACGGCTGTTCAGGAGCCTAGGCCTAGGCATAAACTTCGAGAAGTCGAGGTTCTCACCACAACAAACATTCACGTTCGTGGGAGCAGACTTCGATTTGAGGGAAGGCGTTATACGCCCGTCTCGAGAATGGATAAGGAACACGGTAGCAGCAGTGAGGAAACTCATGAGAAAAACAAGCACGTCAGCAAGAGATTTAGCTTCAGTTATAGGAGTGATCGACTCAAATGCAGCCTTGGTACTATTGGGTCAGTGGAGAGTCAAACCAATCCACTGGTTCCGAAAAGAAGAATGGCACCCGAGAGTGTCTTGGAAGGACCTAGTGCATCTGAACAATCTACCGGATCTATCGTGGTGGACACAGGTGGAGAACCTTCGGGTAGGTGTCAGTATGAGGGAACCAGAAGTAGACCTGCTACTCTTCACAGACGCATCGATGGATGGATGGGGAGCGCACTTAGGAGAGGCAGAAATCTCAGGGAAGTGGACAGAAGAGGAAAGGCAGTTCCACATAAACTTGCTGGAACTCAGAGCGGTGAGGTATGCAGTGACTCACTGGCAGAAAAATATGGTAGAACAGAACGTGGGTGTCATGACAGACAACACCACGGCTGTTGCCTACATAAAACGTGGAGGGGGCACACACTCCAAAGAATTAATGGAGGAGACGTCGAGACTCTTGACAATGTGCGAGGAAAATGGTATCACACTCATACCCCGACACATCCCAGGGAAACAGAACGTCTGGGCAGACGAGCTGTCCAGGCAAGGGAAGATACCAACGACAGAGTGGAGACTAGACGTAAATGTGTGTGCAGCCCTGTTCGAGA
>JAHWFP010036309.1:1224-12970 GCA_023313725.1 Lithobius niger
CTCCCAAATTGTTCGTTGGGAGAATTTGGTTACAGTAAGGAGAATTTGTTTTTTTAATCAGAAAAATAGCATTGATTAAGTCAGCACGTGATGGCTTGTTTCTAAATAACTATTTCTGTTACACTAAATAACCTTGAAAAGGCACATGTCTACCTAGGAAGCTTATATGATTTGAGCCTATTCCCATCATTTAAGGTGGTGTAGTTTGACCTGTAGAGAGGATAGACGAAGGTACAGAAGAAGAAAAAGCAGAAGTAGAACAACAACAACAAGAAGTTGTCTATCTGGCCCCTCTCTGCATCTCCGATTTGGCTGGACCAAATTTTAAAATTTGTGGATTGCACACTGGCCTTGACTAGTCGAACCTCGATTCCAAATTTAATTTTAAAATGTGCACTTTTGACGGAGTTATGAGTGCTCAAAGATGACGTTTTAACACTGAGTCCCTAAGCTAACCCTTACTAACACTGGCTGTCTCCAGTGTTAATTAAAGCTAAAACCATCATGTGTCAGAATGGTTATTTATTAACTGAGCAAAAACGGCATCTCCTTTTAGAAAAAAAATATTAGAGCTCGTATCCCCAATCTCACAGCCGTGAAGGTGCACAAATAAAAACGGATTAGAGTTCACTCGAACGCAACGAACTATAATTTGAACTCCAATACCATGGAACAAGGACTGTTTTTGATCAATGGTTATGTCAGAAAGAAAGCCCAGTTTATGTTTGAAAAGTTTAATGTTTCGGTGTTTGGGCGTAGACGCATAATTTGTGTATTATACAAACCTGTTTTTTTTTTATATTTTTCTGTTTGTTGTTTCATAATAAATCTGTTTCGTGTGAGTGGGTATGTGTATTTTAAGTGCATTTATAATTTGTCAAACAAGCAGACTCCTAGTTAAGGCATTTCTTTTGCCTGTGTTTGTGTTTGAAGGTCGTTTGAAGCGGTATTTGTAGTTCGTTTGAAGTGGTATTTGTAGTTCGTTTGAGTAATTACGTGTTCATTTTGTGTATGCACTTTTATCTTTCAATTTTGTAGCGTTTTGCTGTTTATGGCGTTATTTTGTGTTGTTTGTGGGTTTACGTTTTGCGAATTGGAGTTCAAATTATAGTTCCTTGCGTTTGAGTGAACTCTAATCCGTTTTTATTCGTGCACCTTCACGGCTGTGAGTATGGGGATACGAGCTCTAATGTTTTTTTTCTAAAAGGCGAAGCCGTTTTTTGCTCAGTTAATTTGTTGGCTTTTTTCGTTTCCTTTTTATATTAATTGCTACGGTTTAGTCTATTATGTGTCCACTATCCACCGATTTTTGTTTTCGAAAAAAACGGAACATTAGAAATGCATACTTATGTTTAGGTTCCGCCCAAGGTTTGTCCCATGATTATTATTTGATGGCAACACATTAGCGTGTGTCTAGATTTAGCATGCGTCATCTCGACGAGTCGCTGATTCTGGATTGTTGCAGTATCATGGCAAACAATCGCGGAAACAATTCAACTCGCTTCCGGAAGCCCGCATTGAAAAAGTAAATACGTCACTCAGTCATGTAGGCCGCCCAATTTTGAGATTGGCCTCAAGATTTAAGATTTCGCACGCTACGGTTTAAAACTCGAAGATTTAGGGCAAAATCAAGACCATTTAATTTTGGTTCTCCACAACGAGCTAGCTAACTCAAATAACGACAATGTTAGTTTCCCGGCACCCTACCATCGTTGCATCTTGTTCGAGTGAGCTATAATCCGATATTGTGCGTCTCGCATATTGTTACCCAATTGTTACTTGTTGCAGCATTGTAACATTTTGACATTGTTAGCCGCTCCGCTGCCTCCGCCTCCTCCTGTCCAATTTTCTGAAATTCTCGTGCGCAAACGAATGGCCGTGCTAATTAACATAACTATCAACACTTCAAAAGCAATTGTAGGGAAGACACAAGAATTCATCACTAACTTCTTTTATTCGACGCTCGAGCTAAAAGCTACCGCAATCAAGTCTGAACTTGGTCAGTAATAAATGATCCATTAAACCATATCAGATTTCCAAGCGTAATTAATTAAGCCTAGGTTCTAGGTTGACACCCTAACAATTCGCATATCCACAATTAATTCAATTCCATTATATTATATTGGGGCCTCGGCTCTCCGCCACGCGCCCTTCTTAAATGTAAGTACAGAGCACAAAAACACAGAAGCACGTAAGCATAACACGAAAGTCACAAACCCCCCCCCCCCAATTAAATTCATCTCGTTAACGATTAACGATTCTCTCTAATTGCTTTACTAGCACTACCAAAAGATTAACTACACAATTACGGTTATATGATTCTATAAATAATTGTAATACTCAATTGGTTAAAAGATTGATTTAGTCCTGAATTTGCTATGATTCATATTAATAAAATATACCGATAATCAAGATCACACAATAAGCTTTGCATTCTCGCAGTAGAATATAATCGTGATGGCAAAGTAACGCTACCTGGATTAGCTAAATCCAACATCATGTTAGTATATCCTTGCAGTCTTATATTTCAAATTTGATTATGGAAAGGCAGTCTTTTAGTCAGAATCTATTTGGTCATTCCTATGAAAGTAGGCTTCCATTAAGGGTCTCCACACGGAATTCGTGACAATAAACTAAAGAATTCCTCCGGACAAAACGATTTTCTCAGTCACTTCTGAACTAACATATTGACTGTTTTCGTTGCGAGCCGGTAGAGCTAATACCACCGCCATGTTGGCATTTCAGATGATTTCTAGCTTCTAGCTGTGAGAAGGTGAAGGCGAGTCAATGCATAAATGCGGGTTTATGCAAGGATAATTTTCATTGCTTACTAGCTTTTACCATGAGTACATGAAAAGTTCCGTAGGAACGATGAGTAACAGACTTGTATTAGGGTGGTGTCCTAGCGTTTGACCGATCACAGAGACTCGCCTCGACCACCCTTGGAACTAAACAACTAAAACTTTCAATCTCAAAAACTAGATGGAGCTAGTAATTTGTGCTTTTTAAACCTTCAGTATCATTTACAGCTTGTTTGTGGGCTCTCAATGTTATTCATAAATTCTTATTTAAAGTATTCTTTGGAATTCTCAGACGAATAAAATTTATTAATCTATATTCTAAACTATTTTCGATATTATTTTTAACCAATCACGAAGCAGTTTGGTTACAAACACGCCATGACTTGTGTTATGTAATGTGCCACTCGTGCTTCAGCTAAAAAAGGGAAATCTTCTAAGTCAACTGCCAGCAAGGGACAGATGAGGAAATTCAACTTTATAAACAACAAGAAAATAGTTTGATAATATGGCAAAAAATATTTGCTCACTAATTAGTGCAATTATTTTGTTGGTGGTCCGTGTTCTTACTGGAGATAAGCCCTAAAGAGTAAAATTTGTGGTAAGGCATATCTACGATTATCTGTTGCACATTTTAAGTCGAAAATGATTATATTTAAAGTGTGACACGTCGTGTTATGATTTGTTAGATTTTATGCTGCATTTTCTACATTCTGCAAAGCAGCAGTGAAAAACTGTTCAAATGTGGAAATTGTAGTAAAGCCTTTACACTGAAGCTCATGTTTAGTTACGTTGTGTGCAAATATGGGAGCAAGGAGTGCCTTAATGTTTTTGTGACGATAAGCCTATTAAATACATAGTATGATGTACTGCAACTTCTGGTGAATGAAGCTTGTTGCAACATAAATGGATTGTTTCTACTGATCGTTCCTTAATCAAGTTTGTAGTGCGCAATTTTCTTATTTAACGTGAATATCAGACGATGTATACTCAAATACAAAACGGTGTGAAAACCTGGAAATGCAACCGTAGTGGTGCCGCTTTTCATATATAATTAAAAGAAATAGACAACTTTCAAATGCCATATTTTTTTTAGTATCCGGTTTTGAAGTAAGAAATATTACAATGCATAGTCAACGTTTTTTTTAATGAGACACTTAAGTGAAAATGAAAAAAGCTACAATTTCGTTGCAAAAGTGTGTAGCAATGTAGTCGAATGGATAATGGTGTAAAACCCTTGAAGTGTGAATTGTATGCTGCAGCATTTTTATTGAGAAGCTGTTTATTATCTACGGTCGAATTCTATTCTAGCTGATTTTGTAAGGTGTGTGCTTCAAATACTAAGCTTCAGCAGGTCCCCTTTTCGGCAAAACAATGAATGACATTAAAAAAAATTCGCATGTTTTATAAAAAAAAAATCATGTAACCTTTCGTGTTTTTTCCTTCTATTTATGCTATACGTTAATTGCTAGAAAGTTCTTATTCATCGCATTTACATGACAGTGCAAGAGTGCATTTTTTAGGGTACTTCTACTCCGAAGCAGAGGGGGGGGGGTGGGCAGGAAGGCTCCCGCTTCAAAATCCTTTACACATTCAAATATCTTTCAAATTTGGCGTCACTGGTTATTAGTGTTAAAAATTTTTTAAAATATGAGTAATAGATACCGGGCCAGATTAAAAAGTGTTCGGTAATGAGAAAGAGCCTCTGTTACTCTGTCCAGTAGCACAGACAAGAAAAATTGTGGAGGGGGACGAATAAATCCAGCTCTGGGTTTGGGGAAGAGCTTCCCTAGAGCATTCAAAGGAACTGAAGCGTTTTATGGTCCATCACTGCCGAATCTGGCTTCTTTAGAGTACTTATTCATTTCACATATTCTGGCAGAATTTCTGTAGCATTATGACACAAAGGGGGAAGAAGTATCGTTATGTCTCTGTTACACGAATCCTATAAAATATTTAGTGTGTATCACTGCACCTTCTTATAAATGAAGCTTGTTACAGTGTAAGATGGATTCGTTCTGGCAATCAATCCTTAGAATTAAAATTGTAGTACGAATTTCGTGTTTAACGAATGTGAGACAATACATATTTCAGTACACAATTGTGGGAAAACCTTAAAATGCATATTTTGTGATGCTGCATTCTAACCTATTTAAAAGAAGTCTCTTTTAAACGTTATTTTGATAAACCACCAGTTGTGAAGCACATAATAATAATGTTGCATAGCATATTTTACTTTGATGAGACACTTATGAGAGCTTATTAATAAAGCTGCACTTTCGTTAAACTAGTTTTGAAGTATCGTAATTGAATGTGTAATGGTGTGAAGCCTTGGAAGTGTTAATTGTGTGATGCTGAACTTATATCATTGGGTTATTTTGCCTGTCAAGCAATGACCTAAATAACGAGGGAGGGGGGAGCAGGGAGGTCACGCCCCCCCCCCCCCCAAAAAAAAAGGAAGCCGAGGCGTAAATTTTTTCTTCGATATTGACCTTTAAACGTTTCATTTTTTATAGCCATAATAATTATGAAGTATATGCAAATGACGAAAATAGTCATTCAATAAAAATGAAGCGGTTGTGCTTTTTCTAGTTTTCCTCATGACAGCTTACGTGCATGGTGTGGGAAATTGTCTGGTGCGGGTGCAATCACCAAAGGATCTACAGCACTGAGATTACACACCTGACACATAGGACGAATGTTTGTCCCTAAGATCGGGGGAGGGGAAAGGAAATGCATGACTTTACAAAGGGGCACCCTGCCCCCCTCAACCCCCTAGTTACCAAATTTATTTCTGTTCCCAACAATAAACATGACTAATACCTCTTGGTTGGCAGTTGATTCCTGGCATCGCCCGTAAATTAAAGAGAGCAGAGACTATCACCTATGCCTGTTCGTCAATTGATGACGATTGACGAAGGGGGGGGGGGAATGATTAAAATAGCCTATTTCTTGAGAAGTATTACTTACTTGAGACGTATTGCTTAAACGTTCCCAACCCAGGGGTGTTTTTTCTGTTTAATTTAAGGAACATAGATAAACTTTGTATGGGGGAGGGGGCTGGTGCCCCAATGTAAGTCCATGCAGTAGCCTCCATCTTAGGGACAAACCTTGATTCTATTTGTCAGGTATGCATTCTCAGTCCTGTAGGACCTTTAATGGGTACACCATACAATTTCCTCCACCGTGCAGGAAAGACTCATGTGGGCGTGGGAGTTACATTGAAGTTGTAATAACACGCATCCCGTTTATCCAATTAGCATGCCATTTTCGGCTACCACGTTGTATTTGCCATGCGTAAATTTCCCCAATTGGAACCAAATGCCTAGTTCTCACCGGAAAAAAGTTAAATTTTTATATCTAGGGGTTGAGGGGGACTGGGCCCCCAACGCAAGCTCAGTAGGTGGCCCCCATCTTAGGGACAAAATAAAGTCCTATGATTTGATCAGGTGCCTATAGTTCCAATTGTGTAGGGCAGTTGGTGGGGTGCAACGGACTTTTGGACCACCCTGTACATCCCAAACCCGACTAGATTCACTTTTCTGCAAAACTACTACCTGAAGATTAAAAAAAATTAATTTAACTTCGGTTGTATTTGCTATAGGTTATCTCACGACGGAAAGTAGCAACTGCTAGAAAATTATTAGGATTGGTAGTTGGTACCTGACGACAGTGAACATGAGCGCGAATGGTTTTCAGGGCACTTTTCTCTCCGAATGCAGACGGGTGGGCAATTTAAAAAAATGGATCGATGGCACGATAACAATCCAAGCAATTATGAAAACTGAGCTGAAATTTTTTGCTATTTTTTTTATTAACTGTTAATACTTTACAATAATAATACAGCCAGGGGCATAACAGACACGTTGTTCCGGCTAGGAGTGAAGAGTTGGAGGGGGAGGAGAAAAGGTTCTATTTTAAACTACGTGATATCCAAAATCGCGACCATAAAATTAAAAGAAAACATTGTTTGTGTCTTCAGTTTAGGACCAGAGATATTTTCCGAACCGTGACCCACTTGAGCCCTGACGCAGGACCTACTTGACCCACCCACTAAAGAACCGAAGTGTGGTCCACCGTGATCCATCCCACGCCATGAAAAAAATACAGTATGCAAATGCATTTCAAATAGTCAAATTAAAACATTTACTACGGGTTTTTAGCATTCTGGGGGAAACTATTTTTGAAACAGTAAGAAATATTTTTTAAGAGTACTAGTAAGACTACGGAAGTGTCAAATAACCTACTTAACAAATTACCGAGGGTCGGTGGATGAACGGTCTTGACCCATGACCACTTGACCCAAAATAAAAATGTAACCCATTTGACCCATGAGCCAGTTCTATCTCTGTTGGGACGCTCGACCACCTCGACTTTTCCGCCCCTTTCTGCCCCCCCCCCCCCTGCCCCCTTCCCGACAAGAAATCACATTTTTGCAACCCCATAATTGGAAAGGACAACCCCCGGATAATAAGTCTGCACCCTAGATCTTTGAAATAATATTCTAGTAAGTAACCCTACCAACCACAGGATAATTTTAAATGAACATTTAACATTATTTTTGTAAATATTTTTTTCCGGAGAGAAAAATGTTTGTAGTGAAAATGTCTGGGGCTAATTGGGATGGGGGTGGCTGTGGGAGGGTATACTCACTGTCGTTTTTGAAAAGAGGGATGGGGGAAGCAAATATCGGTGAATCGTTTACTTGTGTTAGACGGCATATAACGATAGGGTTTCACCAAGGAAAGCATACACACGTGTAAATGGTTCAGGCACCAACATGGTTTATCAGACAGTGTCTTTCGGTAATTACTAAATGACGCTGATTGAAAATCATGGTGCTATTCAGGACCCGATTAAGATATTGTGAGGCCTCGAGGTAAACCAGAAAATGTCTAAAAGTCCAAAGGGTTTTTTTTAAGAGTTTCAGGATAAAAAATCCTATTCAGTTTGAAAAGTTGGTAAAATAATGCGAAAAACAAACATCACGAGGTTAGAAGGTACAACATTAATACGGTTACATGTAAGATCCCGACTTTTTCCTCTAGTTTGGTTAGTGTAATTGTGAACTCCCCCTCTCCATGACAGGTCCTAAAAGTACCTCCCCACCCCACCCCCAACGAATGGATAACAAAAATCCATGACCTCGCCCTAACCCGAAGATAAATAATGACCGATCTGTTAGAATAACCTTGTGCCTCTGGTCCTCAGAATAGAACAGTGTGTTAATAAACGAGGGGGTGTTACAGCCACGTGTGAGGAATTGGCGAGGCATTACTTGAAGACAACTCAAGAAACAAACAATTGGTTAAAAAATTCAAGAACTGACGTGATTAAATAAGCAGTAAACATGACATGACGTAAAAATATCTCAGGAAACAATTAATCAAATTTGTGCGAAATTCGACAGACGGCATGCCCTATTACTCAGGGCAAAACATATGGTATGGGCTGCGAAGAATTCGTGAAGGGACGGTATACCGTCGCACACGCTCCAACTCGAGCACTGTTGAAGCGAAAATATCTGCTCAGGAAAATAAAAACTTCCAGTTTCCCTGACATACCGTCCAAGCTTGTAGCACACCACTCCGTTCCGACTACAGAAGCAACGGATGGTACAGCGTACATTACTTCCATCACTGACCGTTTCAGTCGGCTCCGCCGAGCTTTTAATTTTGATCGCGCACATAGTGGCAATACAAATGAAGGAGGACTTGTAGTGACCTTGAGTAGGTAATTGAATATAAAGTCGTAGTAAATTAGGTATTAATTCTTTGCGCTCGGGCATGACGACATTAAGCCCAGAAAGCAACTGAAATAGGTTCGCATCTGTAGTTATTAGGGGAAGGGCGTTGTGCGCCGATGCGTGACGAATGACGACAACCGTCGACTGATGGCTAGTGCGTACACTTCTCTGATACGATCAGTTTTTGACTGAAAGGATTCGACCTCTACACTCCCGTCTATCAGCTGGCGGGTCGTCCAGGAATGGGACGGAGCAGAATACGTGGCTCTTCTAATTGACATGCTTTAATTCAAACAGAAATTTGACGGCCTGCGAGATAACGTGACGGAACGAAATGGAACGGAGTAGTGTGCGACAAGGTTTACTCGTTTCGCCATTTGGGAGGTGTCGTGGTAGAAGTGCACTTGCACCGAGTGCATCGATCACACAGGCAGAGTAGGCCAGCAAACATACGCTAAACCGCCCTAATACAAAACGTTTTATTTGTCGGATGTTCACTGGTTTTAGTCACGATGGTTATTTGGTCAGTTGCACACGAAACTCTAAAATGGTTGCTGTACTGAGTGAGACCTTTCAGTCTTTTAAGATCCACTGCGTATTGGCAGATCCAGCTATTTTGTAGTGTTTTGTCATAAAACGTTTGGTACCTGCGTCACACAAGGAAAAAAATGACTATTCGTCTGACGACATGTTTGAGGCAATATGCTACCAGCCCATTGAAACCCATAAACCGATAGCATCAGACAACTTAAGACAAAATGTTTTATCGTCATGCCGGCCACACAAACCAAATGCCTCAATTGTCTCATGACAAAAATTCCCGAGACGTCGCATCTGGTTGAGCTACTCCTCTCTGTAGCCTCTCTGTAGACAGCCTTTCTGTAGACAGAGCTTCGCCTTGTTGTCGTGAGACGCCTAACGACGCCGAAAGACGTCTCACAACAACGTCTCATCTGGTATGGCACTCAACTCATTGCTATGGTTGTGGAGATGTCTGCAGCAAGGTGACACAGGTTTCGGCAAAATGGGTTGTAGTGCGACCAAATGACGCGTGTGGTTTGTGGCCGGCATATATAAGGTGTTCGATGTGTGTGCAGCCGGCCTTAACTGTATGTCGAGTGCATATATGGAATTTCATTCTTCATATATTCCAGCGGCTATGTTTCATGGTGGAGTTATAGGGTGGATTATCGTTGCTGCACGAAGTTCTCCCTCCATTTCCAACCAGTTCTGATTGCGTAGTCATAAAATATCACAGCCCGATGCGCGGTTCATTCCAGTAAGTTGCGCTCGATGTATTGTACATACCAGTAACGTGCGCTCGATCAGACAAAATTCGCTTGTGGACTCGATCATAACACTTGCGTTCGTACCAACAATTCATTTAGCCAAAAATTTCTCTCTGAAAGGGGGGGGGGGGCGGCCGAGTATCTTGGCACAGAAAAATGTTTGGCGGGAATTTCCCCTTCCCCGGACACAGTCTCGTATTAAATAGCCACTGGTAGTATTGTAAAATATTTAAACACGATAAAAAAATTAAGCTTATTTTCGGAGATGATCAGACACAGATCAATCGATTGATCGCCTAAAACTTAAATAATCGTTTTCGTATTTAAATATTTTGAACTGCTACCAGTGGCGATTAGCTAACAAAACGGAACACTAAAGCTGAAGAAACAACAAAACGGGACGGTACATTATTAAACAACAGAGCAGGCAAGGGCTAAAAATCATTAAGAAAAACAGAAAATGAGACTTGGACTTATAGGTGTTAATTTCAAAGAACACTCCTGTTTAAACCAACCAACTGGTGATAAAACATAAGATCTACAGAAGCCAGAGTTATACGCAGCGGTAAGGCCGGCCGCACACCGTCTCGAACTATGTCTTACGCAAAGACGTCTTATGTCTTGTCACATGTCCATTACAAAACGTTTTATCTTAAGGTGTCTGTTGAGAACAGTTTAACACGTGTTTCAATGGGCAGCCACACACTGCCGTAAACACGTCATCAGACGTCTAGGGGAGTTTTTCCCTTGTCAGGCAAAGGTATTAAAAGTTTTGCCTTACGACAAAACATTATCAAACAATTCGATATTCGAATGCACATGTGCGGCAGAGCCTGCGCACTGACAGTTCTGACTCTGTAACTATATTTTGGAGTTTCGTATGCAATTGACCAACCCGTCGTGAGCAAGTAACGTGTTTTGTTCGATGTGATGAGCGGCAAGCCTGTCGGGGGCTTTTATGACTGCTTGCACGCCTCCGTTTCCTTCAAGATGAAAGAGTATTATTACGAGTATGCTTTGACACACCGTGTGTGGCTTAACGCATCGAAAAGCACAAGCAGATGAACATGTAAAGCACAAAGTAGGCCACAAGGTAAAATGTGACGTTTCGTCTCAACTATAGTAATGCCGTTATCAAGCATACAAATTCGTACAAATTGCTTAAATACATTAAAATAATCAAGGCACATCATACACAAAAAAATTATATTTAAATCCATTTTCACCGGAGCAAACCAGGCAGGGTCGTACTGTACCCAGGCTATTTTTTTTTATTCTTCGTTTTGAATTAGATCCTGTCAATTACCGTGCAGCGTACTGTGTCACCCCCACCTTGAGCTTTGTATATAATTATTCTTGATAGAGCAGCACAGTCATTTTTTACCACTGCCTGCTTTATTGACAATTAACAATTTCGGGAACGTCGCTATCAGTTCGTCACGAATAAAATGACATCATTATAACGGTGTCCTATAATGTCTTCTCTAATAGATGCAGGGGCTTCATACACAATGTTAATTCGCACGCAACTTTTAACATTGAAGTGTACTTACAGTACCAGCTCATTACTGTGGCACGAGCCAGGATGAAATTACGTAACTAAATTCCAAAAGGCTAACGTGACCTTCTTTAGAATTGTACCTTAGAGCAATCACCTATACACATCTCAAGAATGCATCCACACTAAAATGACACACAAAATTACTGCTGCAGTGAACCGTGAACCGTGAACACTGCGGCCAACCATAGCTGCCTCTGTGCAATATCTTCTCATAGTATACAAGGTGTTTAAAAAAAAGTCCAACACCCATTCCCCGTCGCTATAACCCTTATACCTGACTTCAGTAAAGAAATCATGAAAGTTATTCCTGACCTCAGGAAAGAAAACTTTTATTTGCTTTTCGAATAAGAAC
>JAHWFP010036323.1:8993-19830 GCA_023313725.1 Lithobius niger
CCCCCCCCCCCCCCCCCCCCCCCCCCCCCCCCCCCCCCCCCCCACCAAACCCCCGCCCGCCGCCCCCCCCCCCCCCCCCCCCCCGCCCCCGGGGGGGGGTCGAGTGGCACGCCATATTAAAGCTCTTAACGAGCCGAGAAAATGGTGCAAATAAAACGTCGCTACCTTACTCCAATCAAAAATGGCGCCCCTTTAAAGTACGAACGTGACACAAATTCCTCCAAGTTTGTTCCAGGGGGATAAACCGAAAGGTACATGTACAATAAATCAAGGTTGAAGCCCCTTACTTTGGGGCAGGGAAATTTTTACCGTAGCTGGAGTGGAATTGTGAGAGGAACGTGGACGAAATGATCCTAACTAAATAAGATGTTCAAATTGTAAACCTTGCACCTCCTGACAGTGATACAGTGCATCGTTAAATAAGCGAACTGCTCCGTTAACAACACGACGAACTTCACCAGAAAAGAAAATCATTTCAACTTTATCTTCGTTGGAACGAGGCATTAATAAAGGTGGGATGGAGTTAAGTACTAAAAAGATGTACAGAAGGAAATGATGTGCCAAAATGGATGAACAATAGTGGACGTACGAAAAATGTACGATAAGGTGTGAGAAAAAACGGAGTGGAACAAATGTACAAAAAGGTGCGAGTAACACGATGTGTGTTCAAGCAAATGGATGTAGAAGGATCCAAGAAAATATCAAGCTTTATTGTATTGTGCTGACTTGGCAGTGATCTGTCACCAGTAAATCAATGGCTTACTTTTGAAAACTACCTTCAAGTTTCATCATGTTGCTTCCCTGAAGTATACAATTTTCTTTTGAGATGCATTTTATCAATGTGGTCACAAATTCACTTATCACTTTATCCATCTGTTTCAAACTTTGCATTGCCACCCTTTTGGAAGGAAGTAACGTTGCGACGTTTTCTATTCACTGTTTTTATTTGCTTGTTAAAATCTTTACTAAGAGGTGCAACTCGATCCCCCCCCCCCTCTCATTTGAATTTTTTTATTTTAGCCAAAACCAAAATTTTATTTGCCCTGGCCCCTTCCGTCCCCCCCCCCCCAAAAAAAAAAAAGGGTGGGCCTTAATATCGCGACATTTCTTTTACGTGTGTCTTTCATTTTATCCATCTGGAACAATCCGTCACGTTATGAACACCTCTTAAGCGTTTTCTAGAGGCGTAAATGCTTCCAGTGCAAAGTGCTATTTCGAACTTTGACGGGGCGCCACTTTTGAGTGGAGCAACGTAGTGACTTTTTCTTTGCGCTATTTTTTTCTCAGCTTGTTAAGGGCTTTAATATGACGTGGTACTCGACCCCCCCCCCCTTCCTATTTGAAATTATTGAGTTACGCCCTCTGGGGACCCCATGGGGGGGGGACTGCGATGTGTCTTATGCCAAAAGATAGAACCCTCAACCCAACCGATGTCTCCAAAGGTGCAAGTTTCAATTTTCATCCGTTCAAAACTTATTCAGCCTATCTGGGACTTTTGAAACACGTCGGACTCTACTACCACCGGTACTAAAAATCAGCTAAGCCATCCAACGGACAACCCGAACACCTCTGGAAATAGTTGGGAGTATATATAGGAATTACAACTTCGAAGTAGTGCATTTCACGCCTCGAAGCGCCCTTGTCGTTAAATTTCAAACTAATCAGAGCAAAAATGCTGAACCGACACAAATAATCCAAATTCAGTCGAATATTCGGACGTCTCTCGCTTCGCTCGCTCGGCCAAAAATATATCATATGCTCGTACGGAATGGTTGGTGGCGGATTTTTTTTTTATCATGTTACAGTGTGTTTTCTTTTCCTCGCGGGCGTATGTCGGTGCCCAAACACCGATACCAATGTCAACAGGCTTTAGAGACATAATGAGATGTATTCAGCTAACCTTGGACTAACCTTTACAAAGAGACCGTTTGTTTTTGTTTCCTGTTAGCAAGACGATGATTTTTTTAACGAAAATTCATATAATTTGAAATAAGTACATTTTGTTTGTTGAAGTGGTGTTAAATGATTTGGCATTGTCTGTCATTTTCTGCTCAAGATAATCATTGACTGACGGGTAACCACCGAAAGTTAATTTTTTCATAATGACGTAAATATCGTGAATTTGTTTCGGTGCGCTGATTTTGGGGGCATGTCGTGCTGTCCGTGACACTGACCGACCTATTGTTCCTCTACCCAATAATAAATAAATGCAATGGGCGCAATGATTATAACCGTAACAAGGAAAAAGAGCTACCTCCATTTGACCACACTGCCCACTCGCCATAACCAAATTAAACGCCTCATCTCCTGTTGAATTTTCTGGAATTCTTTTTAAGGTATGTAGGGCCGTTTACCTGGACGAAAAACGCCGGAAAAAAAATCACATCAACAGTCTAAGCCAAAGTAAGCAGCTGATGGTGAAATTGGAATAGCTCAATAAAATTGTTACGGTGAACAGGGACGCAGATAACTTAGGCGTATCAAAAATATATTGCTGCCCCTCACCTCCACTACCAAATGAATATGGCGTCGTTTTTCCATCTGCTTCAAATATTTCCACGGTTACACCTATAAGTAAGAAGGGCGATACATCAGACCCGACTAATTATCGTCGCATTGTGCTTACATGCGTACCGCGTAGGATAATCGAAGAATAAAAAAAAAAATGTTTAATTTTATTACCCAAAACTGAATCGTAAATAATGATCAATTAACTTTGTATGCCAAATTCTTCCAGAGTAATACAATTATTACTTGCACTAAATCTGTGGACCACTGTCTGGATGCTGGCATCCCAGCTGGTGTCCTTTTTATGATTTCACAAAAGCATTCAACTCTGTTGTACATCAAACATTTCAGGGTGGCGTTCTATCTGGAAATATTCAGGCAATTTATCAAGTCTGGAAAATTCAGGTAAAAATCAGGAAATTTGATAATCGATGGAAGTCTTATTTCATCTATAGAGCAGCGTCATGTGACGTCATACTGGCTACAAGAGAGATAGTTGCAAGGGGCACTAGATTAAAATGGAGGGTTAAACAACGGCACTCCTAGTCAAGGCAGTACATTGGGAGCGGATTTCGTAGGCTTAAAAAAACGTTGTTTTCTCCAATTCCTTATGCTGCGGGGTTGTAATTGGAAAATAAAGATTCCACTTGCTTAAAAATGTCAGCAACTGCCAACAAATCGACAAAAATCGCGCATTTATAGGCCTAAGAAATCCACTCTTAACAGCACTGTCTTCAGTAAGACGCCCTTCTTTTCCCCTTCAGTGACCCTTGCAGCTATTCCAGTTACTGGCTCCAGCATACAGTTATATACAATAATACAACGTTGTGTCACTGCCCTATAAAAAATAGCTGATTCGGATTTCATTTTTTTTTTACTTCTAAAATCTTTGCTTTATTTCTGGTAAAGTGAAAACTCCTTAGGCCTAAGTAACATGAGACTTAACGTGTGAAGTGCGTTCCAGCTTTGTTCAGATTATGGCCTTCCTACTCTAATACCAATTAGGGCAGTGCAATGATTGATTTAGAAAGCAATAAGATATAGTTATTGCGATTTGAGTGAAATATGAAACAATTTTTTTCAGTCTTGCACCTACCTTCGACTAAAAACAAAATCAGGGAAAATGTCGGCATTGGTATAGAAAACGTGGAAAAAATCAGGGAATTTCGTCATGGGCTTTGAAACGCCACCCTGAACTTCTTTTAAAGTTTCAGCCACTAGGATTCGATGGTAAACTACTGGATTGGCTATGGGCTTTATAGACCGACAGGAGCCAACGTGTCGCTATAACAGCGGGGTGCCGCAGGGATCTATACTTGGTCCATTACACTTGTACTTTATAAATGATTTGTCCTGTAATAGGGCTACACTTTTATTTAAATTTACAGATTATGTAAACTTATTCTGCAATGCTAAGGAACATGC
Source organism: Lithobius niger (assembly GCA_023313725.1). Classification (NCBI taxonomy): domain Eukaryota; kingdom Metazoa; phylum Arthropoda; class Chilopoda; order Lithobiomorpha; family Lithobiidae; genus Lithobius; species Lithobius niger. The sequence continues at coordinate 12,927 of JAHWFP010036323.1, forward strand.
GAATCTAATCAACTCGTTAAATAGATGGAAACCGGTCTAAAATTTGACAACTTCCTGTTGCTGCGCAGAAGAAGTATAACTGTAGCCTTCGCGGAATTAAATACCTCCATCTGACACTGTCAGAAATTCGAGACTTTGGTTCAGTAAAGACCTTAAATCACTGATAAACCACAATAAAATTATTCATACTATTATGCTAACAACAGCTATTATTAGGAAAATGCTTCACATCAGACGACATCCCAACAATACTCGGCATTCATTGTAAGGTGTACGTTAGGCCAATCTTGGAGTATGCAATCCAGGTTTGGTTTCCTCACCAGTTATTTGACATTGACCATTTTGAGAAGGCATTTCACAAAATATATTCCTGGTTGTAAATCACTTGCTTACCGGAATGTTTGTTAAAGTTAGCATAGATTCTTTGGAGTTGAGACATTTAAATGCTGACCTTTACCTGATTTTTTCCCCAATTTTCACGGTCTTACTGTTTTGGAACCCAATATATTTTATTATAGCGTGACATGCTAGTGCTAACCAAGGCCATAATTCTAAATTCGTTGTGCCAAAATTAAAACTCGACTGCCATAAGTTTGTTTCTTTAGTACTAGAAGAGTTAAAAGTATCGCTTTGCCTCGTGATGACGTCAATGCAGTCTTCCTTCACTTTAGACTTCGTTTAGCCTATGGGCGCGTTTACGCAACGGCAATTTTTTCGCTTACTACCTTTTACTAAGTTAATACTGAATCTGCTGGCTGCTTCTCGCTTTTACTGAAGCTTGCGGATTTCTAGTTATCTATACGTAGTAACCATGGCAATGGATCAGATGCGGTGTGCCTCAGTCACGACTCGAAGTCCGATGCGTGCGATGACAGCGTCGATTTATGACAACAAGAAAACAATTTTTACTGTAGTACAAAACGGCGGACTAATTTCCGAATGCCAGCATTCAATGGTTTGTTTTCGATTCGATAACCCCGAAATGAACGCCATGTTGGATTTTGAATTCTCGCCGCGAAAAGCTATTTATTCTACCCTTGTCTGATCAATGCCAGAAGATGTTTCTTGTGCGAGGGTAGCAAATTTTGGAAATGGCGAGAAAAGATAGCAATGTTGTAGTAATGTTTAAAATTACTATTGTACTTTGGTTCGTTAACCTTGTTGTTATTTATAATATATTTAATTGGTTATGTATTGCCGCTTTCATTTAGTAGAAACTGGAAACTAATAGTCAATAAATAACTTTTGTCTAGCAAACAGCGTTCAGCGAGCCAGAAAGTCTCGTTGTGTAAATCCGCCCTAAGTCTAGAATGCGATCATTGGAACTTTCACAATTATTCCTTTTATGAATAGGACTATATTTTACGATTTTTAAGATTTTAGGATTTTATATTTTTAAGATTTTAATTATTTATGTGTTTTTCGAAGTTACGTTTTAACTTTGGGCCAAACTTTAGTGGACACGTCCCTCTTCCTTCCCTTCCAGCTTATATGTGAAAATAAGCGTCTTATTCTATGTTATTCTTATTCTAACACTTCAGTTACTAAAGCAGACAGTGAGTCTGCGTTTAAGGGCTTGTGAGAAACGCTAATCTGATAACGACAGAAAAACAATTTTCCCTGTTGGGACGCGAACACTGAGGAAACACGCTTACTAGTCTGGCTCCCTACCACTATACTTACTGGGGCAGAACCTGGTTGCAGGCTCCAGCCAAACTTAAAAGCTACTCAACCTAACATAATTGTGATTTGAAGGTCACAAGCGTATATACAAGGAGGGAAAGCTAACTTACTTCTTGAACTCTGTACTAAAAATTAAGGCAAGCTTTCGTTTACCAGTTAGTGTAGCCTACCTTGCATTCCTGCAAGGCCAGTCTTTAAAGCTGACTATCAGCTTTGTTACTTCTTTATCTTGTGATTTACTGTTGGACACGCGAGCAACGCGAGCAGGGCCGAATATTTTACTGAATTTGGATGCTATCTGTCTGTGCATTTGATAATTTGAGAAACAATACCGTTCGCGATTTTTTGTGTGATTTGGTTGAAATTTTATGACAAGGGAGCTGTGTAGCACGAAATATGCAAGTTCGAAGATGAAATTCCAACATCAGAAATTTCTGAGCTAGGGTTTTCCATTTTATGGCCAAGCCGATTTTTAGCTGTGGCGGAAAGGTAACCTGATATATAAAGCTAGTGGCCCCGAGCACTACATGAACAACACAACGCCATTTGCAATAACGTAGAAATAGAAATACAACAAAAGGCGACGAGAAGTCAGGGGCTCAATGCGCTCACCGTTCCCAAGTCCCTTTAACCAAAAAGACCCTCAAGGCGAGCCTTAAAAGTGTTCAAGTTACAAGCACCAACAACAAAACACCAACATACCATAGTGGAAGTTTTTTCGGTGTGAAGAATGCAGAAAATAATTACGGATAATAAAAAAAATGTGTAATAGTCTACTGCCAATTTTACACATTTTAAAAGAACGTGGTTACAGATTTTATCGTTTTTACAGCGTATCTCGCACGTGGTTCAGGTGGCTAAGGGCTCGTTTACGCAACGACAGTTTTCTCGCTCACTAGCTTTTACTTGATCGATACTAAATCTGATGGCTGCTTCTCGCCTTTACTGGAGTATGCGGCTTTCGAATTGTCTATAGTAACCACGGCAACGATGCAGACGCAAATCTTCTCCTCGTGCCTCGTGACACGGCGTACGATGCTTGCAACATTTGAGCGTCGATTTATGACAACAAGAAAACAATTTTTACTGCAGTACAAGACCACGGACTGTTTTTTGTATGCCGGCATTCGATGGTTTGTCTTCGATTCGATAGCCACGAAATGGACGCCATGTTGGATTTTGAATTCTCGCTGCGAGAAGCTATTTATTCTACCGTCGTTTGATCATTGCTAGAAACTGTACTTTGAGGGAGAATAGCACACTTTGGATATAGCGTGAAATGACAACAATCTTGTAGCAATGTTTAAAATTACTGTAGCCCTTTGTTCTTTATCCGTGTTGTTATTTATAATACATACAATTTGTTATCTATTATCGCATTCATTTAGTGGAAATGGGAGACTAATCATAAATAAATAACGGTTGACTAGCAAATAGCATTCGGCGAGCGAGAATGACTTGTTGCGTAAACGTGCCCTAACAGCGCTGGTGTTGGAAAGTCTGGTGTTCGATTCATTCGCTCGCTTCGGTGTTCGCTTGCAATGTTCACTTCGATGTAAACCGATGTATATATATGGCACCTGTCGCTCGGCCCCGCAATTGTGATCTTCAGAACCGAAGATTTGTGTAGGTTATTAATAAGCAGAGTTGGTCTAGTGTTCACGAAGTAAACCAGGATCACTCAAGATTCCCTTATGCCAAATTTATTAATTATCATATGAATAATAATGTTGTAGAGACGATGCACGACGCATCCACCCACCCAAATTCCCAAGCGGCAGATGTTAAGTGGAAGAGGTACCACCATTAGGACAGTTGTTTTTTGGCGCATGAGGAAACCGGAGTACCCGGAGGAAACCCTCGTGCAACGGGCGGGAAACAGCCGTAGAAAAACCCGTACCTGTTAGCTGAACCCGGGTCTGTAAGAAGCCAGTGATATACATTTGGGACCAGGACGCCTATGGAATTTGACACCCGTGTGCTCCCAGTACCCGTGCACCCGCATTAATTGTCAGACTCTTTCGTCCTGAAGCTTGAACCTGATAAACGTCGGGTCAAAAGATTCTTTGGAGTTGAGACATTTAAATACTGACATTTACCTGATTTTTTTTCCAGTTTTCACGGTCTTACTATTTTGGAACCTAATATATTTTTTTATAGTGAGGCATGTTCGTTGTGCGAAAATTAAAACTCGACTGTCGTAAGTTTTTTTCTTTAGTACCAGAACAGTTAAAACCACATGGAGTCATGGAGTGCGAAAGGCGTAGTCTACATCATGTCACTCATGTAGCTTTATGAGGTGCCAAAGTTGTGAAGGACGAGAAAGTCCGAAATTAAGGACAATAAATTTTAACCTGCAGCGAGGGAGTCCTGAGGGTCAGTCGGGCTTTGCTTCACATATTCTCTCCAAGACCTTGTGAGTCTCTCCATCATTCTCTCCAACTTTCTGTCATGGAAAAAACCCAACGACTAAGCGGACGCCTAAAGCTTACGCGGTGAAAAAAAACAAGTAGTTCGCCCAGCCGCGTGTTGGCTGTTGTCTCCGCGGCCCGCGAGCTCCAAATCGCGTTTTGAGCGGAATTTTAAAGAGAAACGCGATGCTCACTCCACAATATACGACGGTATGCGAATGAGACAATGTGGCGCAAGCCACACAATATAACAGCACGAGAAGCTTTGCGGTTGTTGTATTAGAACAAACACGTGCCAATTATTAAATTACGGGCAGGCTTTTGCATCACGGAAACCAGCGAAGTGGCCATTCGTACGCGTCAACACGTGATCCACCATTTTCCTATCCTAGAATGCAACTCAACATACCTGGCTCCCGCGGCCCGCGTACGCGGTGCGCGGCTTTTTTCCATCTCAAACAGATCGGGGGACCGCGCGCGGGATGTACGATTCGCTCGTGCCTTCCCGCGTGAGCTTTGACGTAAACAAACAAGCGGACGCGGATAAGTAGCAAAATTCCTTTCAAACGCCGCGCCACGCGTCCTCTCTAGGCGTTGCGCGCGGTCCATAAACAAAGCCTAGAAGGGTAGGCAAAGCCGGGCACTCGCCAAGGGCTCCTGCTCGGAGTTACGGGGTGCCAAAACCCAAATTGAGGTCAAGTATTGTATAAAAACTGAATAAAAAACAAAACAAATTTAAATATCTACCGTATGTTAGTCTCAGGGATACACTTGCAATTTAGGACGTTGGTGAAATTTCCGTGGTTATCAACCGGGAAGTGGCGGGTGGGGGTTCCAAAATATAAAATTGAATAAAAATGTTAAAATTTCATCTCTGCTACGTGTTGAAAAACGAAGTGATTACATGGACATCGTTGTACTTTGGTACGTCGGTGCAGTTTGTGTGGCACAGATTGGGAGGGTGGGAGCAAAAAGCAATCCGTGCCACCCCGACTGGTCGTAATATTTACCTTCTTGGGCCGCCACTGATTTCATTAAATCCAACCCGTGCACCCTAAAACATCATATGATTGAGTTAGCATGACCTAATATTTGTTAATTTTTGGGTTGTAATTTTGTTCACCCACCGAAATTCAACGGATGATGACAGGATGGATCTAAAGCGAGCTGCCTGAGCTTAATCACTTCAGGGCCAGTAAACTAACCGGCCAAACCGAAAACGATATTAGGGTAGGTACACAATATGGCCGCCGCAAAGCAACGTTGCTGATGATGTTGTTAAGCGACGGAAGTATGTTGGGACTGCAACCAGTCACTTAAGCACGGTTTTGGGGAGAGGTCGCGACATCCATTGACATATAAAGGGATGGTTTTTAAATAATAATTTTAATTATCTACTTTACGTTACACATTTTTATCAGCTTTAAAACAAATTTTAAGCTGCTTTCAAAGTTGTCACACTGCCACTCATGAAGTTTTAAAGGAAAGTGCAAACGGGGCGGGCCATGCTCGGACTGGCCATAGTGCCAATGGCACAGGCACCTTTAGGCTACAAAATCTCCCTTTACTTACGTTTTTAATGCGTTTTTTGAACTCACGCCCCTCTCCCCAACCCAATCCAAAATTTTCAAAAAACTAGCATTACTTGAAATATAAAATGTGTATTGAAGAATGCACTCCGAAGCCGGAAATGACGACAGAATGTGAAAATAAGTAAAGCTTCTTGAGCTCGATCCCCGTCCTTTGTTTCTGCTTGGGGAATAAACCCCTTGACGGTTGGACGCACCATCACTTGAAGTTTCCTGTAAAACGCATGGCGGTTATTCCCCGGTTATTCCGATAAATGGCACCGGCGCCCTTTCCTGCTCAGTCCGACTCTAAAACTGAGCAACACATTCGTGTAGCCAGAGAGTGCTACAAGTAAAAGAGAGGTAGCATCTCAGTTTTGGGCGGTAATTAACGCCCTCGACTGACAGAATAGAGCAACAGGACAAATCACCAGAATTAGCAGCATTGTTGGCAGCCGCATTAGTTGCCTACCCCATTTTTTTCTTTCAAGGCCCGACTGGTACTGGGATACAACCATGAGAACAGACGGGATATCCTCAGTATAGTAATGTCACGAAGGAGTAGGTTTTTTTTTTTTAAATCGATGAATGTTCTAAACCCCGAAGGTGAAAAAAATACCGACACCTTCCGTGTTTTTATCAACTTGGGGATGTAACAAGGGGTAGAGAATATTTATCGATACTTTTACGCTCGAGTGGCGTATAGGAAGGCTGTACAATGATACGGGTTTAGTTTGTCGGTTGGCTCACGGACCCCTCACTGGCATACCAACTCAGCACGGCTCGGGCGAACAGCGTACGTCATTTCGCACGTCATTCAGCGTAGCAGATGGCCTTTTTTTTTTGTAGTGGTTCCAATATCTCCCCTCGTGAACAAACGCCAAGCTCTTTCACAATCCCACCGAGAAATATTTTGAAGGTTAAATGCTTAATGCGTAATTTTCAGGTATTTCATTTAACGTTTGAAGTCATTGCAATCATTGCAGTCATTGCTGTACGTTTGAAGTCATTGCTGGTTGCATTACGGTACTACTCGGACCTTAAAAGAAAAAAAATAGGGTGCGCAACCAGGTTTTACAATGTGGCTTCCAATAATGCTGCTGCAGGGCTATCTACAGTAATGGCCGTATTTTGGATGAAAAATAGCAGACGCAACTGGGTTGGGCAATATGGCCGCCGAAAACGCCACTTATGCTGTAATTTCAAGGGTTCACAGCAGACTTGTTAAATTCAAACTTCTTT
>JAHWFP010036325.1:0-20083 GCA_023313725.1 Lithobius niger
TCATGTTGATGGGGTCGTAGTAAGGTTCTACATCCATAACGTTCATGGTGCGGGTATCTTGCAAGTTGTCGACGTTCCGCATGATGTAATTTAGATCATGCTTCCTGTTTACCACACGGTAGGGAGCGAGATATAACGGAGCCAGCTTCTTGGAAAATCCTTTGGCTGTGTTGGACAAGTAGTGTGCCTTGATCTTGACAAGCTTGCCAACGGCAAAGTGACTGTCTCTAGGATGACTATCATAGTTGACCTTTCAGATACGGGCCGCTTCGTGGCGGTGAGCACGGGCGATGTCCCTAGCATCTTGCAGGTGGCTTTGGTGTTCTGCGAGGTATTCGTCAAAAGTCTGCGTTGGCTTCTGAACTGGAAAACAGACTAGTTAGTGATGCTCCAAGGGTCCTGACCATAGACCAGGTAGTAGGGCGTGTTGCCGATAATGGCATGAGGCATGGTGCGGAAAGCCACTTCCAGATTCGGAAGAAGAGGTCCCCAAGTTGTGCGCTTCATGTCCACATAGGTCTGGATAGCGCTCTTCAGAGTACGGGTGACACGGTCTGTAGCATTCACCTGCAGATGATAGGCGCTGATGTGACGCATTTCAAGTGCCAGTCAGCTTGGCCAGTTCTTCTTTGAGACGGGAGGTCCATTGTCGTCATGATCTTGGGAGGGCCGTGGTTACGAATGACATCCTTGAAGAGGTGAACAGCCGCAGCTCTGGCTGTCGTATGACGAGTTGGGATTAGCCAGACCCACTTCGTGAAGTAGTCCACGATCGACAGGATCGTTTGTTGGTCGTGGCTGGGAGAGGACCAACAAAGTCGATGCCCAGGTGAGACATAGGCCCAGAGGGAATGACTGGAACCATTAGACCTTTCTTGGTACGTTGGGATGGCTTCGAAACTTGATAACGGTGACATACCCGGCGAGTATGCGGTGGTGCGCAGTCTTTCCATAGTCTTGGTAATCCCTAAATGACCAGAAGGTAGTGCATCATGTTGCTGGTAGAAGAACGTGTGACATAAGGCGTCTGGGATGTAGACCCTTAGCTTGTCGATAAAGCCATCACGAACTTGTGCTCCTCAGTCAATGTAGTAGATGTTGCCTTCATGGGCATAAAAGTTCTTGATGATGAACTCCATCTTCCTTTAGAGACGGGCCATTTCTTGTCTCTTGGCTGGGTCAGAATGTCATGAACCAGTCTGATGTCTGGGTCTTCGGCTTGAGCATCTCGCATGTGTCACCTGTTGTTGACAGGCAGCTTGGGCTGCAGACGAATCTGGAAAACTGGGATCGGTGCATGGGACAGTGCATCGGCTATGATGTTAGCTCTACTTGGACGGTGAATGACAGAGTAGTCATACATCTGCAGCCTGAGTGCCCATCTGGCCGTACGACCAGTGTTGCGGGTGTTGGACAGAGCCCACTTCAACGCTTCACAATCGGTAACCAAGGTGAAGTGAGACCCTTCGAGGAAATGGCGTCAGCATTCAATTGAGTTGACCACCGCGAGTGCCTCCTTCTCAAAAGTGGAATACTTATTTTCCCTGTTACTAAACGCTCTGCTAAAGAATTCAATGACTCGTCGAGTCCCATCCTTTTCTTGTGTCAATACGGCTCCAGCACCTTCATTGGATGCATCCGTTTCGATCTGGAAAGGTTTCGAGTAGTTGGGAAGTTGCAAGGCATCAGAATTAATAATCCTGCTCTTGATCTCTTGGAAAGCTTCTTCTGCTTCCGGAGTCCAGACCAGCCTATCGCATTTCTTAATCAGGGAAGTCATCGGCTTCACAATAGAGGCAACATTTTTGACAAATTTGCGAAAGTAGTTCACGAGTCCCATAAAGCGCTGGAGACTCTTCATGTCTTCAGGGCAGGGGAAGTGAGAAACAGCACCGGTGTGTTCCTCTTTTAGGTATATACCCTTGGCACTGATGGTTACACCCAAAACAGTCATTATCGGGAGGCAGATGTTACACTCCGCTCTCTAAAGCATGAAACCATGGGCACGGAGCCTTGCGAAGACTTGCTCGATAGCCTTTAGGTGTTCTTCCCACGTGGTGGTCACCAGGATGATGTCATTGATATAGAGAACACACACCTTGCCGATGAGGTCGCCGAGAGCAGTGGTCAACGCCCTCTGGAAGGCTGCGTAGCAGTTCTTCAGCCCGAACGGTAATACTAGCCACCGGAAACTTCCTTCACTGCAGATGAACGTGGTGCAGTCGCGCGAGCTTTCAGTGATCGGGACTTGGTGAAAGCCAGAGTGACCATCTAGGACGGAGAAGGTAACTGTCATTCTTGAGTTAGGAGTTTAACATGCGGTAGTCGAGAATTGGGCGAAAGGAGCCGTCCTTCTTGAGCTTCATGAAGAAGAATGAACCGCAAGGGCTAATGGAAGGCTCGATCTTGTCATCCCTCTCGAGTTCACGGACCATCTTTGCCATCCCCCTGTGCATCTGCGGAGATTGCCGATGATACTTGGCAACATGTAGGTGGGGGCTCATCCTTAAACTTGATTTCATATGGATCAAGATTGGTGAGACCGGGTCTTCCTGGGAAGATGTCCTTATTGGCGTGCATCACTGTGTCGAGCTTTAAAAACTGTTGTGGAGTCATGATGTTGAAGTGGCCGTCTTCTGGTGAAGCGTTGGTGATCCGCCAGACGGGTTGGGCATCACAAGAGGCGTCCTTGTTCCGGAACCATTCACGCAGCGGAAACGTATCTGCAAGGTTCGAGTTGAAGTAGGCGGGACGATTGGCGAGCTCGAGGACGATCCCTGATTTTAACTATAGTCCATCCCAAGAATGCAATTGTCGCTGAGATTGTCAAAAAAACCACAAAGTTGATGGAAGTGTGTTTGCGATGCACTTGTACAGTCAGGGACACTACCCCAACTGGCTGGAGACCACCGGTGCCGTCAGCGAGAAGGAACGGAGTGCCATTGAAAGGACCCAACTCGGCACGTGGAGTAATGAGTTTTTGCCAATCCGCATGCAGACATCTTCTAGTGGAGCCGGAGTCAATGCAACAGGCAAAAGTTGACCCTCTGACAACATATGATAAACATGAGCCATCGTCCGCTTTACGAGCAGGGACATCCAGTCCACGAGACGGGCAATCCCTCTGAATGTGGCCGACTAGGTTACATCCTCTACAAATGTTTTCTTTTACCCATTCTTCGCAAGGTATCGGATTGCGTTCAGAACGCCTTGGAGGAGGTGGTGGGTCTCGGGGCAAGAAGGCAAACAGCCCAGCATTCTGACCTTCAGAAAGCCTATCAGAACGCGACTGACCACTTTGACCAGATGAAGGAGGAGCGAAAGTGAAACCACCGGAGGATTCGACTGGACCTAGTCCGCTGACTCGCAGGCGGACTCTGAATAGCAATAACAGGAGAAGCAACCCCTGGATTCAACGAACTGCCGCTAGAAGTGGACACAGCAGGTGCACTTTGTTGTCCCTGAGTGGACAGTGTCGGGTTACCCTCAGCTAAGGAGGCTGGCTGAATAGCAAACCCAGAAGATCGAGTGGCTGGAGCTGGAGAGGTGCCCCTACCCAAAGCTTGACATGAAACAACGTTATGAACTACACTTGGGACCAAAGACATCGATCCATGTCTTGGTCTGGGTTGGTTAGGTAACACTGTAGTTTGAGAGGTGGGTAATGTACCCCTAGGACCTGAAGGTTTTGCAGGCGGTTTCAGTGGGAACCTGTGCCACTGGGGCAGGTCTCTGATGATGGACCGCATTTGCTGGATGGTGGAAGGACGTTGTGCAATGTGCAGCCATCAGGTCTCGAACTGACTCTAATAAACCTCTAATGACCATTGGAACCAACGTCGAATCATCTATGGGATTCTGAAGGCAAAAAGGACTGGCAAATAGTCCTGCAGCGACTGACCTGGGCGTTGCCGCATGTTGTGAATGTCAGAGAGTATTTCACCATCAAGTTTAACTTCAACATGGTCAGCACTAAATGGTGCCTTGTCTGCAGACCAAGTGAGTAAATGCGGCGATTGTGTCACCCACCAATCCCAATAACGACCAAACAAAACACTTCGCAAGAGAGAGTCAAGAGAATCACCAGAAATACACTTTTCTAGAACATATACATCCATCATCTCCAACCATTCACGTAGATTAGTCTCAGGGTACAACTTAGGAGGTAGCATGTGAGTAGTGGAAAACACCTTAAAAAAGGTGTCTGCCTCAAGTGTGACATTTGTATATGACAGGGACGGGGGTGGGGAAGGAATAATCGTATTCGCCAACGAACTAGGCACAGGAGCACTTTGCGGTAATGCTTTCGGGTCATCAGGTATATTCTGGGGTGGGGGCGACTTTACAAGAGAGTTTGCACCAAGTAAAGGGTCATGTCGCTGAGTTGGGGGCGGGAGGTCTTGACAGGAGGATCCGAGACTACTTCCGAACCTTCTTGGAGAATGGGGGTGGGGGAATGAGTCGACTAGGGCATCATATCTAACTATCTGGTCACATGTGTGGTTGACAACGAAATCATCATCATTAACACTGTTTAAATTCTTAAAAGCTACCAAAATCTCATGCATGACTGACTTAGTCTGTTCGTTAGTTTCACGAATGTCACTACGCACTGAATACACATTCGAGTGCATGGTTTTCACCATGGAAGTCATGGACGCCACTCTTGACAAAAAAAATGTCTGCCGTCAGCTGCAAAGCTGGTGACAACCGTTCATTTAGAGCACAACACTGATCTTGGAGCTTACTCGAAACCCCAGACACGGACGATGACAATCTCTCTTCCACATCAGCTAAAGAACTGTTCAGGTAGTGACTCGACACCTGCAAGGAATTTTCTAACCTGGGTTCTTGCACAATCAATTTACTGTCAATCTTGGTCTCATGACAAAGCAATCACTGATTTAGTTGCGACTACGACTAAAGTCATTCCCTATCCTTTGATGCATAGATGCCAGGGAGGTATCAACATGCAGTTGAAAGGTGTGCTCATTGGCGGTGATTCTTGCAGTTAACTCAGTAACCGTCGCTCAAAATCAGGTCGCTGAGAATACACATCTGTACCCCTTTCATGAATTCGAATATCACCCAGTTCAGTAGCAACACCAACATTACCCTTCACAATACTTTGCGTACAACTAACACTTAAATCACTGACATCATTCCTAACAAACTAGGAGCGTCATCATCATCCTCATCAAATAACTGATCTTGGGGAAAAGCTGAAGCACCTGGCGCTTCCCTATACCACATTGCATCCCTAGTGACACAAAAACGCGTTGCACGTGAGCTTGGCAATATCAAAGTAAATTCTGCAACAGGGATAGAATGTTCTGCAGTTGGTGATACAGCACTATTCAACCCCTTGTCAGTTAAGGTGAAGGAGTCAGCCATGGTTAAAAATATGAAATTACCAAAATTACCTGAATTGTGGAATTACCAAAAAATTTCGCATACACAGTAAGCTAAATTCGTTACCCCTAACAATAATTAAAGCTCTGGCTTACTTTAAAACGTCCATACAGTACGTGAAAATCATTTGGGAGCAATAAAAAATGCAAGGCAAAAAAGGTTAAATTAGTCAACAATTGCCCAAAAGTTCGTAAGTAGCTTCATAAGCGACAAGTACCATAACCTCGAACAACACACAAAGAAGCGCTGAACCGATGCCACCGCTTCGTGCCAAAACGTTTGTTGCAACGGCTACACAATGGTTGGCATGACAACGGCGGTAGGTTCATTCACGACAGCCGAAGGGCTAGCCAATTCGCTGCATTACACATGAAAATCATTGGAAAAATGTAATTACGGCCAAAGTTTACAAATAAAGTCGCTGATACAAGATGGATTGAATACAGGAGTAGGAATGCGGATTTAAATTTGATAAAGTTCAGAATAGACGCAGCAGTGCTGCGTAGCTACGGCAATACAGTTCGGGTTAAGAAAAATTCCATAACGTTCAAAATTAATTGGCTAATCACTAGTTCTGACGTTCAGCAGCCTTATACTCACGATCTCCATGACGTTCGCCGCTATACATTACCAATGGATTTCACGGTCTAAAATTGTAACGCCGACGGGAACGAAGGTGGGTTTGGTTCAAACTTCGCAACAATCGATGAAAAACTGCCAAAGTTCGTCTGTTGTCGTCAACTCCTAAAAATTTCAAGCTCCTCTAATAAGGGATAGGACCTGAAGGGCGCCACTTTGTGGGAAACTGCTGGGGTACGCCGGCGATTTCCCCACTCCCGGGATTGACTCAGTCAGAGAACAATTAGCATTCACCGATAACATGTTTACTTCGGCAGCAATCGTTTGCTCTCTAGAGATCGCTTTCAGGAAGTGCGGGAATCTGCCGCAATTGTCCGTGGTCGAGACAAAGACAAGCCGACAGTAGCCAGGTGGCGCCTAGTGGCAGGTAGCTGTAACTGAGTTAGCCTAGCCAAGGCCAACGGACAACCATAACATAACACAAATCTTTAGGATTCAATACGACGATAAAATGTTATTATTTAAGTTAGTTATGTCGAAGAAGTCTATTAGCTATAAGGAGGTAACGATGTTTTAATTTGCCATGTTATTTAAGTAACTTTTGACACTGAAGCTAACGTTGTAAACAGTGGTCGTCTCTATCTGGTACCGTTGCGAAGTTGAAAATAGCGACGGAGGGACGACGGATGGACAAAGTCGTTGCAATAGTCTTCTCAGCCGGTACGGCTGTACAGAAGACTAAAATTCACGCCTCCGTATACCGAAAGGAAGATGTCATAAAAACAAAACAATTCACTGATTTGGAGTTAAAACTGTGTGCTGTAGCGCATCACTGGCTGTTCATAATTAAAATACACACCCAAAAGTAGATTTGCTAAATCAGACTGACGCCAAAAATACCCACTGCCTGGAACAAAATTTCATTTGATGGGCGCTGCCATCTTGTCCATGGGTACTACAGTGCATTGAAAGAGTCAGTTACAGAAAAATGGAAGAGTTAAAAAAAAAGAAACTATGTGTTAGTCTTCTGTACAGCCGTACCAGCTGAGAAGACTATTGCAACGACTTTGTCCGTTCGTCCGTCGCTTTTTTCAACTTCGCAACGGTACCAGATAGAGACGACCACAGTTTACAACGTTAGATTCAGTGTGAGACGTTAGTTAAATAACATGGCAAATTAAAACATCGTTACTTTCTTATAGCTAATAAGACTTCTTCCACGTAATTAAGTTAAATAGCATTTGATTATCGAATTGAAATCCTTAGATAACACACAGTAAAAACAAATGGATTTTAGCTTCGTTTAAAATAGTCTCGTCGCATTGTTGCATGAAAGAATAGGCTTACCGTTGAACCAATTTCTCCATTAGGCATATCTGTTACTTACGAAATTAAAACTGCATTAAAAATAATTAGGCTAAAAATGAAATTTAGGCCTAAAATCATGTTGCCATGGCAACGTAAAGTTGCTACAAATCGCTGTTGGCTTCCTCAACATCCTATCTGTTGTCACTTCGCTACTACCACTGATCTATAAAGGCTACGTTACGCGATATGTTGTAACACTGTAACTGTGTGCCCGAAGGCGCAGTGTGTTGCAAAAATGAATATGCTTACTATACAATCCAAATCTCCGTTAGCTGCTACTTACAAAATTAAAATTGCTGGTTAAAATTAGACCTAAAAGCTGACAATTATGCCTAAAATCTAAAATAGGCCTAAAAGCTAACACATTTTTAAAAGGCAATTGTGATGGTTACTGCTTTTGGTTTGGTATAATACAGATAGCTGTTGTAGTGCGTGATAAAGATGTGCGCCTCAACATTGGAAGTGGAGGAACTGTACAGAAGACCAGTGCGACTAGGCAGTCGCTGTAGCCGCTTGTTTAGGAAGACAACCATTCCGTTTTATGACCTTGGAGCTGATGAAACTCTTGAAGATCAAAACAGCTTAATAGTATTAACACAACACTCTAGGGCACTTGCACACTTTATAACAACTCTTGTGGAGCCTTTGACTTTCCGTCATCAATCCCTATTTTACGTTTAAGTGTTATACTCGTTTCGTTTGGTATGTGGCGCGGGAAGTAAGCGTCCCTCCAGTGGCGATTGGAAAGTGTATGTGTGTATGTATATATTCACGTGTTAAATGCTGCCTATGGACGTTTCCTTTTCACCGTATCACTATGGCTCAGTGGTATGACCTCGGCATTTGGTTTCAAAGGTCGCGCGTTTGATTCCCCACTCAGGCAGTCTGACATGTAAGGCCAAAAGGCAATAAATAGGTTTGCATCTGTATTTATTTAACGTGTTGAGTCTTTGGCTTTCCGTCTTTAGTATTGGAAAAATTGGAAGAATTTGTCTGTCAAGTGTGTCAGCTCAGAAGTAATGTAACTAAAGTTGCCGAAATGCGTTGGTATTATTTTTCTAAGAAACAAACTAGCTGTGAAAAGTGACAAACACGGATGATAGAGATATAGCCTGTGTGAAATGTCATTTGCTCCAGATTCGATATCTGCAGCTGATCAATGTTAATGCATACAGAATAGATGCAGTGCTCCATGTACTTGTTTAGTAAACAACCTACCAAATACTGAAATGTGCGAGAGTGGAAGAAACAACGATCTGTGTGATAAGAATGATGAAAACACTATACAGGACCTACCACACTCTACATTTATTGAAGATAATTTCAGTGAAGATGATATTGATCACAATTACTGATTTAAAAAAAAAAAAAGAGTTTATCAATTTTTTTTTAATTTAAAGAACCCCTTCAGTTTAATAAATCATTATAAAGTTAATATTTGTATTATTATAGTGTTGTAACTGCGTATTTTTGGCATGAAGGTGGAAATAGTATAGGAGCTAATGACGCGCAAATATTAAAGGGCAATTTTATTTACGCCTTCGAACTGTCACTCAAAAGAGCCCTTCAGAAATAAAAATCATATCAAAAACCAAAACTGGTAAAAGGCACCGCCAAGTTCCGAATGGTTCGGCCCTTCAAAGGAGTGATATCAACACACCAAAACATTCGCCAAGTTAATCGCACCGTTTAATAGTTCGAAGGTTAAATTAAAACTAGAACATTGGTAATTTCGGTAGCAATGTTCAAGTTTTCATTTAACGTCTAAAGTACTATTCGGTAAGTTAGCGAATGTTTTGGTGTGTTGATATCACTCCTTTGAAGGGCCGAACCATTCGGAGCTTGGCGGCCCCTTTTACCAGTTTTGGTTTTTGATATGATATCAGTCCTTTTTTTTAAATTATGTATTAGACTCAACTCCGCTACCGTTCAGATGGCACGGTAAAGTGGCATGTCAACAAGAAATTGGTTTTCAACAATAACCTATGACCTTTTGCCTATAGGTCGAACCATTCTCTACTTGGTCACCTCTTTATAGGTTTTTGGTTTGGTTTTAATTTTGTTAAAATTTGTTTTATTTCGTTAGTTTTGGTGTGTTGATATCACTCCTTTGAAGGGCCGAACCACTCTCAACTTGGTGGCCTCTTCACCAGTTTTTGTCTTTGTTTATTTTGCTTTGTTTTTAGATATGGTTTATTTTTCGTGAATTGGACGTGAATACAATTTCTTTGGCAACGTTGTTTAGATTCATCGTGCTACACTAGCGTGTGTCTAGGCATGGCGGCGCTCGTAAGGCAGCTATTAAGTGAGCGGCTTCAAAGGGGAATTATAACTGAACATGTTCGTTCAGTGTTTGTACCACGACAGTTGTATGAGGTAGTTCATGAGGAAGCAAGGAAGAGGAATATTCAGGACGTGGACATACATTTACATGATGTGGTGGACGACGGCAGGCAACCAGCAACATTGAAGTTATGAACAATGGTGAGGTCACAAACAATGTCACGGAGATGATTGTTGATCCAATTGGTGCGGCTGACGGAGTGGAGGGAAATGAAGTGGTTCGTAGTTCGGATCATAATTACTTTAGTGATGAAGAGTCAAAGCGGTATAGAGTGGCTGAAGAAGTTGTAGCGTGGAGGATTGTCGAATATTAATATGATGAATTCAGTGGTGGTGTTAGCTGCACAGGACGGACGCCCTTACTTGTTGCCGCATCTGAGAGATGCTACTGCTAAATACGTGGCCTTGAGTGATGTTGAGGCAGTTTGTCCTCTGCGAGCAAACAATGCGTATCAGGTAGTACTCAAGACATTGGCTGATAAACAAATTTTGTAGAGTGCCAGGAATTTTGTTGTTAATCGCTTTTGGGCCATGGTCCACGATCGCCATGTGAATGTTGTGCAAATGAGGATCCATTGGCTGCCGTATGAGGTGTCGGAGCGTGATATCGGGGCGGCTCTGTTCAAGTATGGCACCCTGCAGTCATTCAACCACGAACGCAGTTCCATAGATGGTATGACACACTGTTTCTCGGGTGTAAGGCAGGCATCACTGCATCTGCAGGGCAGTGTCACTCTCGACGATCTTCCGGACGTTGTGCATGTGCGCGGTATTCCAGCTCTCCTTGTTATTTCCGGTAGACCACCTCGTTGACTAAGATGCCATTTTGTTGGTCACGTTCGTAGTTTTTGCACGAGTGTTTATTGCCGTGAATGTGACAGATACTCTGAACGCAACAGTCCTGTAATCACATAAATTCTTATGCGTCGGTGCTGCGTGTGCGTGACGATATTGTGAAGTGCGCGCCTGTACGAACAACGGTGCCAGTCGTATCTAATGCGTCTGGGCCAATGATGGAGAAGTGTAGCATTACAGTGAAGCAATGCAGTGTGACTGCTGCACCTCGTAGTGTGCCAGTTTGCAACGTGGAAGGGTCTTCTGCGATGACTTGTGTCGCACAGCCAATTGTCTCTGGGTCACCGACAACAAAGGCGTGTGCTACAGCGGACACGGATGATGCGCCGGTTGGTGCACCCGACGGTGCCCCAAGTAGAGCACCAATATGCTGTGGTGAAGTGGTGCAAGAGTTGGCGTTTATGAGTGCTCTGGCGAAAATTGTGGGCAGTACGTGTTGGTGATCAGCAGTTGCTCTCACAGGGTGAGAATATAGTTTTCAGCGCAGGAAAAGACGTCTTGTGAAAGAAGACAGAGCGAAATGGTTGGTAACCACTAGAAACAAGTATCAGCTTCTGGAGACGGTTGTTGAATCTGGTGTAGAACTGGTTGAGGGCCCTGTTCAAGTGGAGCCAGGGCATGATGATGCAAGGGCAGGTACTAGTGTGTATTGTGGAGAGAATTCGAGGGCAGGCAGTCCTTATCCTGGGATCGAGTTTGAAGTTGATGTGGTTGTTGGTGTAGGTGATTCAGTGTCAAAAGCAGGTATGCCCACCAGCAGTGGCAGCTTGTGTGAACCAAGGAGCACAGAGCCATCTGCCGATGTGAGAGCTAGTGTGCGGGAACATGTGTGTAGTGGTATTGATGAGTAAGCACTTTCCTGGTCTCTTCAAACGTATGCTGGGGTGGAGTGCAATGTCTTCAGTCAGCTAAACAATCACATTTATGTTGCTGCAGCATGTGTGAGGATGTGTGCTTGTGTGTGTGCGTGGGTGTTTCACTTTCCTCTTCACGGAGTTAACAATATGCTCGTGGAATGTGCACGGTGCAGCGAGCAAACTAGACGAAATTGAAAATTTGTGTACTTTGACTGACGTGTTAGGTTTGCTTGAAACTAAGCATCCGATTGGTATGGCTTCAGTGGTTCCGGGCTTCAGCTGTGTTGCAGGCCCGGGCCATTCCAGTATTAGGGTGTTGCTCAGGGATACGGTACCTTTCTCACTGCCGGAACTTCCCTATTGTCCTAATGTTGATGCATGTGTGTTAGCGCTATGGTGGAGGGGTATTTGGCTGACGTTGGGCTTTCTTCATCTGCGTGGGCCTCTCTCAAGGCTTGCTTGGGTGCAGTGGGTGGAGGCGCTTCCCAGCCTCTGGTGCTGGGAGGCGACTTCAATGCTCACCATTACTCTTGGGGAAGTTCCCGATGTTATGGTAGGGGTACCATGATCGCGAGTACTGTAGACGCTTTGGGTTTAGAGGTTGTCCAAAATGGTACGCCAACCTTTGTGAGGTGTTGGGGTGGTGTGGTTCAGGAATCGATTTTAGATATGTTTCTGTGTTCCCCGGAAATTGCTTGCTGCTTCTCCTTTGAGGTGTCGCAAGACTTGAGAGGCAGTGACCACTTTCCGGTGGTACTGAGGCAGTATGGTAGAGGGTGAAAGGGGACTTTGAGGAGGGTTAGAGGCCCTGTTGTCAGTCGTGGAGAGTTTAGTGAATGGGTCAAAAAGAGGTTTAGTGTAAAGAGAAAAAACGGCCGCAAGCGCAGTGTTGACAATCGAGGCAAACTAGTTTGGTGGACCAATGTGTGTGATAAGGCTGTTTGTGATCGAAGACGTTGCTGGCAGCGTTTTCGTCAGTTTCTGTCTGATGAACGTTGGTATGCCTTCGTCGGTGTTGCCCATGAGTCACGATTTCTGTTGCGTAGGGAAAAAGCTTTGTCTGGCAGGGAGTTGTGCGAAAAGGTGACCCATGGGGTATCTCTTGCCCGGGTATGGAAATTTGTCCTCCCGCAGGATGCACGGCCAGGCATAGGGTGGGTGTTGGATGACGCAGGCTCGGTTTTGAGGGGGCTGCCTATGGCAAACGCCTTCAATGATAACTTCTCACATATGTTCAGCTCGGGCAGCCCGAGGCCCCCACTGGTTGTATGTGGTGTGGAAAATGACCATGAGCCCCTGTCAATGTTGGAGCTTGAGGCTTCTCTGGCAGCATGCAATCCATCCAGTGCTGTTGGCATTGACCATATCTCCTATAGAGATTTGTCTTCTTTGAGTGCGGTTTGGAAAGAAGACCTGCTGGCCTTTTTTCAGAGTCGTTTTTGTGGCGGCCCTCCACCGCATCTTGGATGTTTTCCGTTCTAATGCCTGTTCTTGGGGGGGGGGGGGCAAGCCACGGTCGACGGTGACGAGTTATCGTTCGATAGCCCTTTTGTCCTGCGTTCGAAAAGTTTACGAGACGTTGCTGGTCAGGAGGTTTGAATGAGAATTCGAAGCCTCGGGTCGACTCTTTGGAGCTCAGTTTGGTTTCCGGAGTAAGTGTGGGGCTCAGGATGCTATTCTCTACCTGGAATCAAGGATTCGTAGTGCTTGGGAGGTCGGGGAACTTGTTGTCGGTGCCTTTCTGGACATCAAGGCGGCCTACGACATGGTTGACGTTCAGTCGGCTTCGCTCTTCATGAGTTTAGTTTTAGCCCACAACTCATCCGTGCTGTTATGGTCTTGCTTGGTGCCAGAACATACGCGACAAGGGTTGATGGGCATTGGTCAGAAACGAAGTCTACTGATAGGGGCCTCCCGCAAGGCAGTTGCCTCAGCCCGATCTTGTTTGCTGTGGGTCTGAATGCTGTGCTGGTCAGCCTTAACACATCGGCCAGGGTAGTTGCGTATGCGGACGACGTTGCGGTCTGTGTGGCAGGCATGAGTCTGCAAACTGTGTTAGCAGTGCTGGAAGGCACCATCGCCAGGGGCATGCGTCTCATAGCGTCGAGAAGTATGCTCCTCTCTACGGCGGAGACTGTTTTAGTGATTTTTTTCCAGGGGTCCTCCTCTGGAGGGGTCCATTATGGTCGGTGACTCGTTGGTGGCAGCTTCTAGCTGTGTTCGGTATTTGGGAGTGCAATTAGATCCAACCCTGTCTTGGCAGAAAGAAGTCACCGCAATTAGAGTGGCTGTTTCATCCAGGCTTCGGATCCTTAAGTCCTTGACGGCCAATGGTCTTGTTGCTAAGCGGTCTGTGGTGACCTCTATTTACAGGTCGTATATACGAGCGTGTGTGGACTTCCACCTGCCGTTCCTTGCCTGTGCAGGCGGGATTTTGAGTGGGGTTTAGGTGGCAATCAATGATTGTCTCTGCATTATTGTTGGTGGTCTGCCGTCAACCCCTGTTCTGGCCCTGCAGGTGGAGGGGGGTGATTGCCCATTGTATCTTAGAGCAAGGGACCTGCTTTTGGCCCTGTGTCTGCGTGCTGTAGCGAGGGGTAAGGAGGACCCGGTTGCATGCTGTCTATTGGAAGTCATGTTGTTGACCGAGGGTGTTAGGGGTCGCCTTGGGTCTCTCGGTCTGGGTGCGACACTCTTGCTGCACGAGCCTCTTCAGGGATTCCTGGTGCCGGGATGCCGGGTGTTGCCTCTTTTAGGCCTTGGGCCTGGTGTGGCTTAGCATTAGCAGTCTTTGATGTTCCGTCACGTCCAAGGGTCCCACGCATTTATTGTGATGCGTCGTTCCGCTGTGAGCAATGGGTCGGGGGAGCAGGGATCTTTGTCCCTGAATTGCGTTTGGGGGAGGAGTTTTTTTCTTGACAGGGCTACCTTCAGTCTTCTTGGGGGAACTAGTTACCCTCTTTATCACCCTTGATGAAGGGTGCGATCTGGGTTTTCCTGCTTTCTCTGTATTCTCGGACTCTGCATCTGGGATTGCCTTCTTGAGATGTTCGTTCGCCACTCTTCGTGTCGACCATCCACTAGCACTTGAGATTGGTAGGAAGCTGTGGGTTGCTTTGCAAAGGGATATTGAGATTTTTATCCAGTGGGTGCCTGGGCATTCTGATGAGTTTGGGAATGAGGTTGCTGACGGGTTGGCAAAGGAGGGGTGTGATGGTGGTGTAAATGTGGTGCACTGCCCTGTTGTGCCTAGGGACTTGCCACCAGTGATTCGCTCTTTGTCCCAGCAAGCGTGGCAAGCAGTCGATAATTTGTTCTAACAATCACGTGTCCTGTTGATCACACGTCCATGTCGGTCATTTGGCTGTCGATCACCTGGTGTCAATCAGTTGTACTTCGATCAGATGGGTGCCGATCACCTGTCCATGAACCGTGTTCAATGCCTTCATAGTTGCACTCAATCAAACACTACTCAATAAACCAAATAATACCAATTTTTTTTTGGATTGTAGAAAGAACAAAAAATGCTACAAAACAAAAGGATTAAAATGTTAAAACATTTAATATATAGTATACAACTAAACAATGTTTCGGTAGATGAAGGCACTGACCTACATGACCGACGAAAAAAGTGTAACCCATTTGACCCACTGACTCATGGATGATTTCCATTTGTGTCTCAGACTTCAATTTAAGTTTAAGCAACATACTACTCACGATCATTACTCTCATTCATTGGGCAGTGGGCATTTCCATTTCCGAGAATCATTTTCGCAAAGTTACAGGAAACGCAATGTAACCAGTGGGCCATGCTGTGAAGTCTTATGCCTAAGTTTTTACAAGTAATGACGCCTTCAGTAGCCTATTACAGCAAAGAACGAACATCGTTAGCTAACGGCAGTCTACTGCTGATAAACCAAAATTACTTCATGAATCGTTCAATCCTATTCTTGCTGCCCCCACAGAAGTTACCAGTTGTCATTGACTCTGGGTATTTACCTGCAAGGTCTTCGACGCCCTCTTTTATATGCAAGTACAGTTTCGTCCCATTACAGTCATCAAGTTATTGACTACTTCGCATCCATCCAGCATTGTTTTACTGAATAGTTATACAGTTTACATCAATTATTGCAGTGTCATCTACGGTTCAATTCTCTTGGCTTGCATGTTGTTGGTTTTGGGTGAATATAACTTTCTACAAACCTGGTGTTTCTAACTGCTGCTGTTATTTGTGGGGTAGATGCAAGGCAAACGCGTCTTAGGTATTTAGTTGTTCGTACTGCTATTGTGGATTTTGGGTGGACATCGCTAATTGGTGATTCTGGCTACTGTAGTTGATTTTGGGTGGATATCTCTACTTTGTAAGGCAAACTTCTTTTAGGAATTCAGTGGTTCGTACTGCTGTTGTGGATTTTAAATGGATATCTAGCCACATTTTGGCCATCAAAACAGTACAACATTAAATATCTAGAAAGGTTGCATGTTCAAACCACAAGTTAAACGAAAATATTAAAAGTGGTACAGTGGTGTGTTGAGTATTTATTGGTAACCCCATCATGACCTGGAACCTTGTCGTTAGTCCAGTAGCATACGTTTTTTAATTTCAATTATTGTGATGTTTTTGAGAAAGAAGTTATTAGGATTATACGCATCTTTGCACGTAAGTTAAGTGCATTGCTTGACCTTTGAGTAGAACTAAGTGAGCTTGCGATATTTGAAAAATGAACACTGAACCTGGGCAGAAAGATCGGACAAGTCATCATTTTTAGAAAGTATATTGCTCTTATGCAATCCATCAGTTAATTCCTTTACAACATTCTGTTTTATTTTAATGGTTTTTCTATCATTTTCAAGTTTAGCTGTGTAAAATTTTTCTTTGTGCCCTTTAATAAAATTCATCAGTAAATTACGGCGGTTACTGCAGTAATTTTTCCGTCACACATTAAATGGTTGCATTTTAAGTTTACAACACAAAGTGTCAGATTTCAAAGTTCACTTAAGAATGCCACTAGTCGACTTTCCCGAGAAAGGAATAATCAAGAACTTGCTCTATTGGGTCGGCCACCTCAATGTCATGCAAAAAAGCTGCAGTCATCTATTTATGATCGAAGGGTATAAAAGAGCGAGTGTACCTAACAAGATGCCAAAGTTTGTGACGTCGTTCCTCTGACACGAAAAACAGCATATCTGTCCAACCCAACGTTGCTTTTCGAAACAAATTACGCTTAATTTTTCGAACGTTACGAAGAGGTTTGTTTCAATTAAAAGTGGTTTCTATGAAAATTAATGAGTAATTATAAAATATATGATCGCATAACCTTTACTGAACATTAAAATACACCTTATTAAAACACAATGAAAAAAGATGCGTGAGTTAAGACATTATTGCTTCTAACTAAAACAACGGCGTGCTTATACAATCCCACTTGTAGTGGTGCACTCTGTCTGCTGACACGATATACAAAAATTTCAGTCGCATCGTCGATTGGAATTTTAATTGAAATTTAAACGTTTGGGCGGTCCTGCTTGTGTTTACTAATTATTAGAGTTTCCAGAAGCAGAAAAAAACGGCAGAGCAAAATCGAGTCAATGTCGTCATAATGACGTACGACTCATTTCAAGGTACAAAACATTGCCGCTGGCGTGCCGAAGAATCTTGCGAAAATCTCGAACAGAATCTCGCGCTACTGATTAGTATTGAGTTGCCCGACACTACTAAACCTTCAAATAATCGAAGGTCCCTGGAGGGAATCGAGGGAATGCTGCGTCGAGGGAATCGTGCGTTAATAAACATAATGAGCATCAAAACTGGAGCATGATTCGTGCTATAGCAAGTCCCTCCTCTCACCGTACGACGACAAAAACAGCCTCGCCATCTGATACCAAAGCGCAGAGAAGTGGAAGGAGTACGACGACGACCTTGATTCGAAGGTGGACATGATAAGCGATGAGGAGGGTGAAGAAAAAAACAGTATCACTCTCGAAGCTCTAAAATCTAGAAAAGTTAACTGGGTCAAGTAGGTCGAAGAAATTCGAAAGCTGTCTGCAATCTTGATCTGCTGGATTTCAGAAGAAGATGGAAGGAGAGAATAGCGAGAAAGACAAAGTTTCGAAAACTAAAAAAAAAAAAAAAAAAAAAAAACCAACTAACGTTGCCCCCGGGGCTGAAAAAAATAAAATGAGAAAAATATGCTTATAAAAAGAGCAAACTTCGTGCTAAAGAAACAAAATAGCAGAGAGCAGCGAACTTAGCCAAAGAAGTACTGTCAGGGGCGGCTGCAGAATTCTTTTAAGGGGGAGTGCGTTACCAAACTTCGGCGATTCCTTTAATTGATTTATTTTCTTGAAAATAGGAAGCTTTTTGTCACTTTTTAGCCGAAAAATTACGATCTAAAATGTTTTAAGGTTAGAAATCGTGAAATAACTCATTTATTGCCCATAACTAGGTAATTTCACGATTTCTGACCATAAAGCATTTTTAAGGAGGGGGGGGGGGGGGGCGTAGTTTTGCCCGGGCTGTTAATAGACGATTTACGGTATAATAAAAAATTCATGTCTTGTAAAAAAATACATACATTTTTAGGGAGGTAGGAGGAGGGGGGAGGGGAATGCCACACCATCCGCATCATGCTAAATCTACCCCTGAATACTATACGAGCAAACTTCTTGCTAAAGAAAGAGATGAGCAGAGATATTATTGAAAGATGCTGCTACTAACAGCAAAGCTATCTAGGAAGAAACGAAAGGTCAGCTAAACGACATATTAGCAAAAGTGTTCTGCTGGAGAAATAAAATTACTGCAAAACGAGACGGAGGAAGTAAATAAAATTAGATTGGAAAAAGACGAGCTCGTAAGCAAAAAAAACAAAAAACAAATTTTTCAACTCCATTTGCGACATTAGTTTTCAATCCCTTACCGCATGTGGGGTGTGGGAAGAAGTATTCAATGTAGACATTTTTAGAGAACACTTCCAGCAGAAACATAATGTATGCTCACTCCAACAAACCGTGATATGACTCCATTGCAGTATGATGTAGATCCAGCATATTATGACATCACTTAAGTAAGGTAAACCTTGACGTCGCTGCAATACGTCACTTTCGTCTCACTCTTGTTTTACCTTGCATTTCTCTCTCATACACCTCGATGGCTTTCCGGTAAACCTTGACATCACTTCCGGCTGCAGCAGAAAACTCGACGTCACGCTGGTTAACTTTGGCGTCATTGCAATACGTCACTTCCGGTCCACTCGAATAAGCCTTAAAACTTCTCCATGCTCTTCGGTGGCATTCGGGTTAACCTAGATGTAATTTCCAGCTACTGCAGTAAACCTCTATGTCGTTGCAGTACGTCACTTCGGTGGCACTTCGGTTAACCTAGACGTCACTTTCGGTTGCTATACTAAACCTCGACGTCATTGCAGTACGTCACTTCCATCCAACCGGAGTGTACCCCATAAATTACCCCCTGTGCATATCGGCAATGGTCAAGTAAACCCTGACGCCACATCAGTACATCACTTCCAGTCCACAAATAAACCTTACAATCGTCTCATGCATCTAGAATGCACTCAAGTAAACCTTAACCTCACTTCCGGTTGCTTCAAAGAAACCCTTCTAATATTTTGGCCGGGTTGTGTAGATGCATCAATATTATAAATGGATGGCTGCCTTGCTCTTTTTCTACTTTCAATTTTTGGAAAAGAAATTGTATAGTGATTTTGCCTACGACTGTTTTTTTAGAGGCGAATGTACGGCTTCAAGACGAATAATGCCTTGTGGAAATGTGTTACATAGGTTTTTCTTGTTTCGCTCATTATAATGATTTTTTTTTTTCAAATTAGGCAGCCATACATCCTGCTGCATACGTTTTAGCGGTTTTTTTTTTTTTTGCATTTGAATTTTTAGTTTTATTTTTTGGAAATTTTTTGTTTGGTAAGCAGCAAGCAAGCAATTTTAAGTACAATGTAGAGTTCATCCACCGGAAGCAGCTAATAGTGTACTCAGTATTTATTATTTGATATCTTCTTTAACGATAAAATGGTGGAAATTATGCTGCGTTTGCACTATTTACCTGTGTTTCAATTCATGTTGCAAAATCGTGTTACGCAGTGATTGAATGGGTCACATTTTCAATGAACCTTCACCCACTCATCCATTGAATTCCATGACCCAAGGACCAATGTGCCCCTGACCTTGTAACCTGAAAAGACCCGGTGACCGAGATTTACCCAATGATATTGACTAACTAGAGTTGTTGAACCAGTGACTCAGATTTAGCCAATCATTAGCACTAACCCACTGACCTGGGCTGATCCAGTGGGACAATTTTGCTAGGAATACCTGGGATCCTTTACATTCCACAATCAACATGAGCACGAGTGCATTTGCGGAGACTTTTCTTCTCAAAGAACTGGAGTGGGGCGAGGCAAGGATTGAACCCACGACCTTTGGATTACGGGACAGTAGTGCTACCTGTTGACCCACATCCGGTATGATGTCACTTCCGGGGGTTTGGTGTGCGGGGTGTGGCTGCCATATCGTAAATGCACCCTACTTCTATTAGAAAGAGATTTTCGAATATTACTAATATTAGCCTGCCATTACAAGGTGGTGGTGTGCCCGTAATGACGAATCTTACTTGTTTCTGTGCATTCTTGCTCGAATGC